>VZTT01020146.1:5978-24048 GCA_013400855.1 Buphagus erythrorhynchus | reverse complement strand
TTTGTTTTGTTTTTGTACAGTGATTACAATTTAGATTGTATGCCTCCTCATGGCTATATTCATGTGCTATCCCTGACTGACAACATAGCAGAATTCAGAAATGCAGTGAATAAACAAAAAATTTCTGGGAATATTGATACACCTGAAGGAGGTTTCGATGCAATGCTCCAAGCAGCTGTGTGCCAGGTAAGGAAGGAACTTCTTTACAAAAGAGTAAATAAATAGTAATTCNTTCAAAATACCAGTGCTATGCCTGATAATACTAAGATTTTTTTCCTCCTTTTCCATTATTTTCCCCTTAACTATACATTTCCAATTGAAACTGAAAAAAGAAGAGCATGAGAGAACATGTTTCAGCATTGGTTATGGATCTTCAATTTCTGGCTTTAACCAACCTAACATAATGGATGATGAAAGCAACTGCTTCTTGTTTGAACAAACACATGTATTAATTTCATGTATGAATTACATAATTAGTTTCAAAAATCATTAAAGCACTGTTTGTGTTCCTCAATGAAGACATACCATTTGACATTTCTTCTCCTTAAGAACTTGAAAATTGAAAGAGAAGTTTGACATATCTGCTTGTGTAGATAAGGAAAAACAGAAGAACTTCTATGTTCTCTGCTTTTAAAGATTTCAAATTTTAAAACAGTACAAATCAACTAAAAATTAACTTTTGTATCTTGGTAAAATTTCATCACAGTCTCTCCCATGCAGAAAATGATGGAAAAGATCTGCATCAGTAAGTCTCAAGCTATAAGCATATTAGATAAACAAAGTTTGTTTTGCTCTATAGAGCTATTTTGGTTGTTGTTTTTCTTATGCATATTAATGCAATACAAATTTTAAAATTTGGCTGATTCATGGGTTTGATAATGCTCTATAAAATATTCAACTCCTATTCAGATCACAGGCTTGACTTGTTTCTCATCTATAAGAATGATGTCAGGACAATTATTTTATCTTGTCCATTTTCGCACTGTTTTTCTGAGCAGTACAATATCTCAAGGACAAAAAGTAACCCAAACTATGCTAAAAATAAATACTATGGTCCAATTTTATTTTCAAATTTTGATGAACAGGTAAGTAAAAACCTCTCCTCATAAACACTGTGATTGAAGCTATTACAAAAAATTATTCTGGAACTTCAGAAAAATTCCTAAAAAATTCAGTGTTTCTCACTGGACACATTCCACACTTATGACGTGCGAGTTCTAGAAAAATATATTCTGTGTTCCAAGAACAATAGAATGGAAACATTCCTGAGAATGTGGAGGCTTTCCTATTAAGTGGATTGTGAACTGAAATGGATGGGAAAAATGTGCAATTCATAATGACCATCATGAAGTATAAATTATATTAATGTGCATTCATTTTGCCTGCAATAGACCTTTATAACTTGCTCCATCTTGCTTTAACCAATACATCATAGTTGCAAGAGGTAGCAGGTTAGGACATGGAGCTACTGTAAAATGTTGCTTGCTGTGACATATGTAGGTAGGAATTATAAAATCACAGAATTATAAAATCTCAAGTCAGAAGGGACCCATAAGGATCATCAAGTCCAACTCCCTGCTCCTCAGAGGATTACCTAAAATTAAACAAGTCTCAAGGTGACAAAGTCAAATGATGTAGTCTTAGGAGAAGAGGCTTTTGCCGGAGGAGAATCTGGAATTATTTAAGACAAAATCTGTTTACAAATAAAACTTAAAAAACTCCTTCTTTAGAGGAATGCTGTCTAGGAGTGTCCAAGGGAGACTGATACCTGACATATAAATTAGAAAAGACATGACACCTCTCTGTACTTTTTATTCTTGCTGGTTTGAGATATTTAATCCCTATTCAGAGATAGTAGAGATTGAGTCTGAGAAGGGAGCTAAATCCCTCTCCCTGAAGAAAAGAAGGCAAAGAGCAAGTCACAAACGTGACTGAGTATATGGACGGTATTGTAGGTACATGTTTCACATGAGAATGGTAGAGATTCTATGTCATAGGAAGGAGATAAAATGGAAGCAGTGAAAAGAAGGTGGAATAAGTAAGAGAGGGAATAATGAAAAAGCATATTATTTTTTCAGTGAAAAGAAGGTGGAATAAGTAAGAGAGGGAATAATGAAAAAGCATATTATTTTTTCAGTGAAAAGAAGGTGGAATAAGTAAGAGAGGGAATAATGAAAAAGCATATGATGTGTTTCCTGCGTGCCTCAGAAATTTGATTGTAATCAGGGATATAAATGTTTTGAAAATGCAAATTGACATCTAAATCAATTTAAATGTAAGCTTACCCTGCTGCATCCTTCACATCACTGAATTCCTAAAAGACATTTAATTCACCCTTGAGGCTGCCACTTTTCTATCAATCCCTTAAGATGGTGGATAAATGTAGAATTTTGCTGCATAATAAGGATTTTCCCAATTTGTAATTGCATGAAGACCTTCAGACTTTAGTTTATTGATTTGTAATTGCATACTAATGTACTTTCCAGGAAATTGTTTAGGAGAAGGAAATTATAGAGTGATGAGAATATAAAGTAATTAAATCCAAGTAAAAATAGAACAGAGTGCCAAGTATCAATATGGATGAATGCATATTTACTGGTTGTAATGCTTCCTTGGACCCCAGAGGATTTTACAAACTATGTGCTTTGTATTTGCACGTAATAGTGACACACAGAATGTGGCAGCTGTTATCAAGCCCACTATATAAAGCATAACTGACATGTATAGTGGGACATCTTTCTTTAAAAAGCAAAGAAAATGGTAAATGGAAAAAAAACCAAAGAAATTGGTAGTTTTCAGATGTAGTACATTGTATCTATTTCCACACAAAATGCTTTAAATAGCCTGGTTTAAATGCAGCGCTGCCAGGCAGTGTAAAATCTGAAAGTGGTCTTTCATGTTAATTTTTCATTTTGTTGTTGATTATTTTAGAAAATTGGTAGCTAGTGCTTTCTTATGCCTAATTTTGTTTTCTTTGTAGAGCCATATTGGATGGCGTAAAGAGGCAAAGCGACTGCTCCTTGTGATGACAGATCAAACTTCCCATCTGGCCCTTGATAGTAAATTAGCAGGAATTGTAATTCCCCATGATGGAAACTGTCACTTGAAAGATAATGTGTACATCAAAGCTACGAGTATGGTAAGGTATATGTCATAGATTTTGCCTTCAGAGAGGCAGTGCAAAACTGTGTAAAGGAGGTTTTTAGACTGCTCTCAAAGCATTGCTTTTATTTCAGTTACTAGAATAGTATTTTTCCAGGTAGGCAAGTTGTGAAATAAAGAATTGGTCACCTGGCATATTGGCATTATTTTTGTGCAGACTAAAGTATTTTGGAGTCTGAAAAAGACAGTACACAGCAAAGGAGGATATGTTAGGGTTTTGGTGTGGGTTTTTATTAGCATCTCCTAAAAATCACACATATAAAATATAAGTAAGTGTATGGTGTGATATTTGCACAAGTAGAAGCTGGTAGTATGTAAGAGTTGTATAATCATGCCCACAAGAAAGTTAGTGGCTATAGTTTATAGTCAGAGGATCCACAGCATTGGTTGAAAAGGCTTGGTAAGAGTAAACCAGGGGGCAGACAACAGCAATGAGCTGCCTCAAATGGATGGACTAGCATTAAATGCATTCAGATTTCACAGTAGAAAGCCCATGTGTGGTAATACACACCTCTGTGAAAAGTTGCAT
The DNA here is from genome assembly GCA_013400855.1 of Buphagus erythrorhynchus. Taxonomy (NCBI): domain Eukaryota; kingdom Metazoa; phylum Chordata; class Aves; order Passeriformes; family Sturnidae; genus Buphagus; species Buphagus erythrorhynchus. The sequence goes on along the minus strand of VZTT01020146.1, from coordinate 20,357 downwards.
CAAATCTGCTGTAGCAAAATAAGACATCTTCCACAGATATTTTTAGCTTTCAAAATATTTTCTTCAATAATATATGAAGTAGTCCTAAGTGACTGAAGAAAGGAGTTTTTGCCTAAGAATTGTAGGTTTCAACTGCTTTGGGTATTTTCTTAAATAAATACGAATTGTTTGCTAAGGAAACATGAATCACTGCTTAATTGTGATGTAATCCTGAAGAAAGCAGAAGTATGAACTGTCGTACAGTTAGAGCACATTGAAGTTTTGTTCTCAGTGCTGGCTGCACTTAATTAAAGTGTACAGCCTGTGTTCAGCCAGAGCCAGCAATGTGCAAGTGAAGTCAGTGAGGGCTTGTGCAAGTGAGGTTAGACCTGAATGTCATCCTGGCAGCTGTTACTTCCAAGGATCGTGGAGTAGCAGGAAGAGGCTGCTGGCTGTTGTGTGCCCATGAAATACGGGAGGTTTCTGGGAAGCGGTGAGTGTTCGGGACCTTGCTGAGCGGAGGAGGGAGATCAGGGTGTGCTAACAGGAACATTATTTAGATTTCCGATTATCTGGCGTTCTTGCATTCATATACTCTCTCTGTCACCTCCTGGATATTCCCTCACAGATGTCAGAATTATTTTTTTTCCATTCTAATCAGTCTATTCAGTTTATTCTACTTAGAGCAAATAGTCCTGAAACTTTTCTCTCCCAAAGCAGAACATTCTCTGTTTTTCTTTCTTTTCAGTTTTCCTTAGTTGCAGTGCTGTAAATCAGAGGATGTCTGCTTTGCTTATTAAATAATTGCTAAAGGTAAAAATCTTTTTCCAGTGTTCAGGATTCCTTTGATAGTAAAGATACTTTTTGTTTCAGAAAAAAAAAAAACAAAAACCAACAAACCATATTTATTTTCTGTCCAACTTCAAGAATTAATTTCTGTTGCAACTGGAGAAACTCACCAATGGAAAATATAGACAAAATTAGTTAGTATCTTTCTAAGCAGCTATGATAGATGGATGGCAGACTGGAAAAAAAAGGTGTTTTAACTGATATTCTGCATTCTAGTTTGAAAGATCATAATTTTACTGTCCCGTTTGGAAAAAGAAATCTCCATGATGACTATTATTGATGTATTCTATGAAATCGGTATTTTTAGCAACCCAAATGCAATGACCTTGAAAGATTCTTGGATCTGTGGTGGCACATTTATATCCATGTGTTTTCTGGCTACTAACCCTTTTTTTAACATATGGGCTAATTTTTGTATGTTAACAGTAGGCATGCACTTAGTATTAGGAATTGCATTTTCTGGAGCAGATTTGATGACAGCACAATAGTGTCTGTAAGGGAAAGCGTGCTGGTTTCTTTCTTTTTTCTTCTCATCCATGGTATGTGTAATTATTTTATTCATAGATATGCATAATGAAATTTCAAATGAATGAGTGAAATCAGGAGGCTGGGATGACTATCTGTTATTTAAATGAAATATCATGAAAGTCTGTCAGTCTTTTAGAAAACATCATATGAAACATATTTTTTGGGTTTTTTTTATATCAATACAATTTTGTTTCACTGTGATAAATTAAAGAGACTCTGTGATCACATTGTTTTCTTGCTTTGATTCTTAGCTTTGGGTAGTCATGAGAAGATTGTATTTTGGCATATTTTTATTTCTTACTTGTGCCAGTTAAGAGGACTTTGCTTTATTTGTTGGAATAAGCTTAGCCTTTACATCAGAAATGCTTCCACTTACGGTTTTCTGCATGTTTCTTTCTAACTTTTGCTAAGCAGTCCCAGAAACATCAGCAAAAAAAAAATGCATGACAGGAAAGAAATATAGTCTCTTTTATTTAGATCTGTTCTTGATTAATTCCCTTTCTGAAATACTTAACATTTGTATTAGTTATCTTCTCAGCTTAATACAGTAGGTTAAAATAACAAAATGAATTATGCAATTGAAACAAGAAAGATGATCTAAAATGAAAGTACATTTACCTGAGCAATAGTGGGAAGAGATAAGATATATCACATAAATTACAGCGAGGTTTTCACAGCAAGCAAAGTGAGGCTCGTCTTGCTGGCCGCGCTGGGCGGGCCTGGCGGAGCCATGGCGGCCGTGCGGGGCCTGCGGATCTCCGTGAAGGCGGAGGTGAGCACGACCACGGCGGAGCCGCGCGGCCCCGAGCCCGAGCCCATGGAGGTGGAAGAAGGAGAGCTGGAGACCATCCCTGTGAGGCGCTCGCTGCGGGAGCTGATCCCGGACACCAGTAGGAGATACGAAAACAAAGCTGGAAGTTTCATCACTGGAATAGATGTAACCTCCAAGGAAGCAATTGAGAAGAAGGAACAAAGAGCCAAACGCTTCCATTTTCGGGCCGAGGTGAATCTGGCCCAGAGGAACATGGCCCTGGACCGGGACATGATGAAGAAAGCAATTCCTAAAGTAAGACTGGACACCATTTACATTTGTGGAGTGGATGAGATGAGTACCCAGGACATCTTTGCCTATTTCAAAGAGTATCCTCCTGCTCATATCGAGTGGCTGGATGACACCTCATGTAATGTGGTCTGGCTTGATGAAGTGACAGCAACACGGGCTCTAATAAATATGAGTTCCCTGCCTGATCAGGAGAAAACAAAGAGCAGAGAAAACAACAAAGAAAAGACAGCTGATATCAGGGTCCCATGTGGCCAAGAGAGCGATTTCCTGTTACCTTGTGGCTTTATCCTATTCTATGTTGAATATTCTAATTCCCAGTCACCAACCACTACAGAACACACCTCTTACTACATTTACATACAACCTATAGAAACTACTATATTACCATATAATCTACTTTCTAAATCTTAAAAGCTACCCCCTAATCTACCTTTTCCCTGATAGCTTGGTGGGCTCCACCCTTTGGGCTCTCGGGTGTCCTTTTGTTAGCTATTGCTCAACCCACCTTCAGCTAATCGTCTTCCTGCTTGGCCATGCTTTACATTTCAAAACTAGCTACCATCTCTATATCAGTCATAGATTTTATATTTTCAGAATCTCTTGCTAAGCAATCATATCTGTAAGCTTTTCCTATCTCATCTTTCCCTACACACTGGTACCTTATGTCATCTCTTAACATGCTTAAAATTAAAAAGCTAGTGTGGGTCTGTTGATGCTTTGGGCTTTGGTGTTTTGGGTTTTTTTTAAACTCAGTTCTAATAAAAAGAAACAAGAAGCTGGACACTCTAGGCACTTACTGATGACAAGTACATGGAAGTTCAGCCTTCCTTGTGAGCAGAGGTATTATGGGGATCCTGTCCCTTTACGCCTTGCATGTCTATGGGTGCCATCTCTTGACTTCAGTACGCTTTATTTGAATAAGTTTTTGTTTTATGAAGGCTTGGAAAGCTATTTCTGATACTCCTGATTCCAGAGTTCAGCTAGTAGTTGCAGAGTTGTTGAGGGGCCACTCTGCTGGAATTCAGACTGGTCTAGTACCATGTGCTAAGCAGGAAGACTGACTTATTTTGCCACCATCTCATGATCCCTTGATACTGCCCCTGTCATTCCCACATTTATGGTGCAGGAGGTGTTTGCAGGACATCTGGCTTCACTTGTGTCCTGGGACCCCTTGGTGTGTCTGTGATTTGCCAGCCAATTGCACGTAGGGTTTGTGCAGCACAGTGGAGGTCCTTCCACTGCTCTGTGCCATGGAGAAGGAGGGAGGGCTTAGCACTGTGTTGTAGGCTACTGTCTCCAGCTGGAGCTGTAAGAAGGCCTGTTTAATACTGTGTTCTCTACCTTTCATCAGTTATCTTAAGGAATATAATCTTTACCAAAGTGTTGAAACATTGAGAAAGGCATGTACCCTGGCTAATATCAAACTGCATCAAGAAACCCTTTTGTTCTCTCTGTACAAGGCTCTTTATAATGGTGCAATATGATGGAAAATGGATTTTGCTCCCTTGCATAACTTTGTCTCAGTTGTCTTGCTATTCAGATTATTGCTAGCAGAGCTCTTGACTTGCAGAGTGTCTTAAGTAACAAGGAACAATGTGAGAAGAAAGGAATTGTTCAGGGTAACAGACTGTGTTTGTGCAAGAGAGAGACAATATGGGGTAGATGATGAAAAATACCAGGAAAAGAAAGACAGCAAAAGCATATGTGGGATAAAGGTTGAAGTACCTGACCTAAGTGGAGGTGTCCAGATGAAATTTCTGTAAGTGGAATCACAGGCGAAGGCCCCAGTCACTTCTTTCTTTTTAGTAATGAATTTTAAATATTGTATTTACTTATTGAGAACTATTCACTTAAGGCTGGTTAATAAGTGGTGATTTTCAGATACAGTTTGGTTTACACTACTGGAGCTGAAGGGATCTCACATAACCCAGGTGTACAAAGCCCATTGGGATCCCCCAGACACCCTTGAACTTCCCCAGATCTTGGATGAAGAGATAGCACAGCTCTTGTTCTCAAAACCATGCCAGATCTCCCAATAAGAAGTGTAGAAGAGCAGGTCATTGGTACAGGACATGTTGTCATAGGTACTCCACCAAATAGAACAATGCATTACTGAGGAGAGCTGTGAAACTCATGCCATCTTCTTCAAGCACAAGTATGGTTAAGAAAATGTAGCAGGTCGTCATGGTGAGCACTGGAGTCATCAGTCCTTAGGTAGGTCTTGAACATGCAGAGGAGAAAGCTGTCAGTCTGTCATAAGTGAGATAAGCATAGAATACTGACAATGCCAGCACCTGATCCAATGGCTGCATTTGATGACAAAATATACATCTGAGAATCAAACATTTTTAATTACCCTCCTTGCTGGTCCAAAAAGCACACGTCATCTCAGTGCTTCATGTTGTACTTTCTCCCCTGACTTTTGCACAAGAGCCCTGTTCTTCTAGATGTACCATGGACCACATCATATCCATAATTCTTAAGCATCAGTCTCAAACCAACAAAATAGTACTGTAGAGTTAGTCCTCCTACTGTGCAGCAGATCTAGATAGTTGGCAACAGATAAGCCTGACTGATGCCCTGATGATTTTTTTTATTGTTTATTCAGGTGGCCCCATCCTGGTTTTGATGTTGATCTGGCATTCTCTGTACATTTAGAAGTTAAGATTGGAATGGTTTTGGAAGGCTATAATGTGTCACATATGAAATATAAGATTTTTCCCTACTAATCTGCAGTCTTCTCTTTCCTGTTGTATTTTGCAGGAGCATCCATCTCTTGGGCAACTGTCTGAAAAATTGATTGATAATAACATCAATGTTATTTTTGCTGTTCAAGGAAGCCAGTTTCATTGGTATAAAGTAGGTTAGAAACCTGATTTATTTTTTCATTTTTGAAGGCACAATATTTATACTTAAAATTAAAACTGTGCATAAATTATTGTCTTTTTCATAGGATCTGTTACCTCTCTTGCCTGGTACTGTTGCAAGACAAATAGAATCCCAAGCAGCAAATCTCAATGATTTGGTGGTAGAAGCCTATCAGGTATGATGAGAATGGCACTGTTGTATGTAATATTTGTAAATTTTTCATCTTTCATAGCCTGAAGGTGGAATTTCTAGGGATGGAAATGTATCCTTCCAAAGGATGGAAGAATACATTCCCTACTTTTTCTAATGTCCAGATGGTACTATCTTAAGATAGCTCTCAAAGTCCCAGGCTGTCAGGGTCTCAAAGTGAAGAGCTACTGTTTTTTAATTTCTAAGGATGCTTCTAAATACTCTGTTTGATTCTCTGCACCTGTTGCTATGTCACTTCAAAACATGGTTTATTTATTTGAATTTTGGCGCTTCAGATCTTTAGTTACAGACTAGACACCAATGTCTAGGCACCATATAAATTCAGAGCTAAACCCCAATGCAGTATCTGGAAAGTTTTGCAGCATAATTTTTGGCAAACAAGAGATGGGAATTTACAAGGAGGTAGTTTGAGAATGGTAGATATTGTGAAAAGCAGTATCTGTACTGTTAAAAGCAGTGTAATGACTTGGGGGTTTGAGGCATGGAAATGAAGACGAGTTTTGATAGGGATTTGGGAGAGAACAATGGAAATGGCTTTGTGAACTCTTGCTTGGAGTCATCAATTGAACGTAATAGTTTGGGAAAGAGAAAGTAATAGTATGGGAAATAGCATTAAGTCATTTTCCGCATATGATTGACACAGACTGGCAGTTTGAAAGTGAAACAGGCATGTTTTTAGTGAAGGAAAGAGGGTATAAACAGTTTTGAGAATGAAGCCAAGAAATAAACATTTGAGGTACTAGAGCACAGGGAGCCCATAGAGCAGCATCTAAATGAATGTGATGGGTTGCATGGTTGAACGCTGTTAAGTTGTGCAGTTACACACAAACATTGAATTTCAGAAAGCTGAAAACTCAGCTACAGAAGTATATGCAAGGTATCACTTTTTTTTTTTTTTAATTAGTTGGATTTGGGAGGCTGAAATTATGCGTTTTACTTGCTTAACCACAGAATCGAGCAATTTGCTTACAGTAAATTTGCTATAATGAAGAACCAGCCCCCATGCCTGTTCCTAGTCCATAGAGTGCCTTTGCACACATTTTTCTCACTGTCACATTGGAGACACTGGGAAAAAGGCAAACACATTCAAAAGCAGAGGGCTTTAGGGGCAGTCAAATTGCAGAAAAGTTATCACTGGTACTTTACTTTCTCTTATAAAGTCAAGAGATCTCATTTTGAATGTGGGAGGTTTGCAGGAAGTTGCTGGCATAAAATTTTGGAAATTGTAGTCCTTTTGTATGACAGCTTTACACTGTCCATCCTAAATTGAAATACAGTTCTTACCCAGTGCAGGGCAAGCATTCAGGAAATGAAATTTTATGAAACAATTATTTAGTTCAATACAAGATTCCGTGGGACTTTCCTGGTCCTGCCACCCCCAGTTCGCTTTTGCTTTATTTTCGTTTTTCAGATACTGTCTTTCTTCCCTTCCTAACCTTCATTGGATCTTACTATTTGAGATTTTTATCCTAATTTTAGGGGCTTTTTAGTATATAGACACATGGTGAACAGGTCTTGAATATGTTGCATTCTAGAAAAAAAAAGGACTTAGATAAGAAAAGAAATTTAGTGTTGATATTCAATGTCAGTGGGCCTCTTGCACTCTTGTTCCAGGCAGGGAAACCTTAGGCTTAGCTATGGAAAACCCTGGCTGAAAATCCCTGGCTAAAAAGCCAAAGATGAGTCACTAATTTTCAAAAAGTTACTAAGATAAACATGTGTTAAGATTCATATAATTGCATTTCCATTTGTAGCAGTAAAAATATCCCACTAAACTCATTTTTAATAGTAATATGACAGGAATTTTAAAAATCCCTCTGTACAATTTTCAGCTTATAAGTTTGTACAGGGCTTTAATAAATTTTTAAATGGTCAAGGAGCAGTATTTCTTCCTTGAAGGATTTTCAATTATGTAGTAAGTACAAGTTACAAAGTAGTTGCTTTTTCATTATTTTTTATTGCAAAATACCCTAATGGGATCATCCAATTGTTGGCTTATATAGTCTTAGCTGACCCAGAAAAATCAGTGAGAATAATCCCAATAGCCTTTAAGTCACCCTAGGGTTTGTTGGGAGAAAACTTTTCTAAGACAGATGCAAAATACCAGAAGTTTTTAAAGTGTCAAGTCATTTAGGAAACTTTTCTGCTGCATAACAGTGGTTGTATGTATGTTTACTGTTGTATTTTAGGTGTGTGGCTAAAAAGGCAGCATAGACTCAAACAATGAGCAGTTTTTGTTGCACATGGTTGTTAGAATAGATTTTCAAATTGTGAAAAATGCAGTCTCAAAACCATGTTAGCAAAGCTGAAAACATTTTTATCTGGAAAACCTAATCCTCTTTATCAGAATTACCAGTTCACTGGTTGTGTATATTTGGAATGTAATTGGGTCTCTACATGGGAAACAATGCTTTAATTCATTCCTTTATTCACACAGACAAGCTTTCTTCGTTTTTAGTCAGACATAGGAACCATACTTGGTGTTAGCCACTAATGTACATTATATTTTGAGATGCAATGCAATTAAAACTTGTTTTCTGTTACAGAAACTAATCTCTGAAGTGAAAATTCAAGTGGATAACCAGATCCAAGGTCTTCATTTCAATATCACTGCAATCTGTCCTGATGGAAGTAAAAAAACTGGCATGGAAGGATGTAAAAATGTGGGCTATAATAAAGAAGTATGTTGATAGTTCTCATTCTTCAAGGAACTAGAATACTTATTTTTCTGTTTGGTTGGGTTTCAATGGTGTGAAATCTTCTAGGGATTTACTTAAACTGAAAATGGATTTATGTGATTAATGATCACAGGCTGTCTATTATTCTCTGGGTTTATTTTTCCTGAATCTTATTTTAATTCTCACTAATCCCATGGAACTAAGGCTCAAAGCTTTTCCTGAAAGCTAACGTCCATTAAAACTTTCCTTCTTTGTCCTCCACTGGGCACAACCACCACATCCATTGTGATGAAATCTGTACGTAAAGAGGTTGAAAGATAATCACCCAGTGGAAAAAAATCACTGGAATTTGTGTTCCTTGGATCTGTACTAGATGTCACCTTTCTCTCTTCTTGCTTTAGTAGTCTTCCTGCACAAACAGGGTTTTGGATAATTAGTTTATTTTATAAATCAAATTAATAAAATAATTTATTCCCATTTGAATTGGTTCCACCTACTGAATGAAACAGAGCATCATGCACCATGAAAATGCAGGGGAAGATGTCTGGCTGATGTAAAGAACATGGTTTTCTTCCCAGAAAAACTTCTCTGTGCCTTGATATATTTATTTAATTGCTTGGACTACTGGAGTAATTCTTTTTGCTTGCCAGGAAGAGGTCTGTGTTTCTAGAGTGCAGGGTCAGGGAGTTCTTTCCTGCTTGACATGTACATATGTCTCAGCTAGTGTGAGAAATAGCTTGTGTCTGTGTGTAGAAATAGCAAAACAAATTAAATGTGTGAATTGTAATGTAAATCTGAATGTGTCTTATGCTCTTCTGAATTTTGTCTGCATGCTGCTGATTGTAGTTTCTACAGTTTATGGGAGATTTTCTGTTTTTATTCTTAACACATCTTTTCTCCACTGTTGCTCCCTGGGCATGTCATAAGAAACAGGACTGGAATTTGTTCTGTTTAATGAAAAGAAAAATATTTATATCTGTTTCTTTTTAATAAAAAGCCAAGCCAGTTGATTGTAAAAGATTGCATGTGGTCCTGAACCTCTACGGCTGTTGAAAATGAGCCATCCTTAAGAGATTAATTTATTTTAACCGTAAATCCTTCTTTCAGTATTTGTTTACAGACAAAATGCTTTTCCTTAATTCTCACATTCCTTTCATTGTCTAATCCTTCTTCCTTCCTTTTCTTACCAAAACACAAAGTGGATTAAATTCTGGAAGAATCCTGTGGCCTCTTCAGGGTGCAAAACTAACTTTGGCTATTAGCAAGTATCATGGTGTTGTAATTATTTAGTCACCACAGGTTTAATCTATTTGCTGCTGTGTCCAGAATCAAATTTCACGACTCAAATGCACGACATGATTTTCCCTTCCCTCCCATTTCCCTGCCATTCTTCCAGTGCTGTTTTGTACGTGAGGATGATGTTTTCTGGCAGGGCTCTGTGTTGCATAAAAAGCACATTCGCTAGCTGCAGCCTGTCCTCCTCCCATGTGATACGCACCTGCTGTATGAATCAGTTTCTCTATGGCCACACTTCTGCCCTGCAACCCAAGGGAAGAAATCTCAATGCGTGGAGAGTGTGGGCTACTGAGGGGTTATGTGTGTAGTGGCACATTTGAGAGATGAGAAGAAGAAAGGCAAAGGGTGAGACAAAGCCTGTGTGCCCCCTCAATATGACATTAAATGCATGTTTCTGCACAGCATTCTTCTCCTGTTGTCCGTGTAGGCAGCCGCAGCCCCACTGGCCACAAAGCCACCATTGTCCCCAAGGGCTGGGTTGTTCTCGTGTGGGGGCGCAGCGGGAGGGAGAGACAGTGATGAGAGATGAATGGCCTTAGTATTTGCGGGTAGTTTCAACCTCATATGTAATCAGTTTCTCGGGGTTTCTCCCTTTTTATTTTGAAATCTTTATTTCTTGGTAGTAAAGATTAAAGGTACTTGCTTCTCTTGCATTGCTTTCTCACTTTTTCCTCCTGGTTACATTTTCTTTATGGGGAGACAAGAAAGAGTTGTTTTACATCCGGAAGCTGAAAAAATTCAAAACTTTTGAGAAAATACTCTGTCAGAAGTGTACTGGTCCAAAAAAAAGCCAAAAACCCATTGTGAAATGCAGGATTGTTATCTAGTGTGTCACACATGTCAGAGCTAACAAAAACTTTTAGGAGTGATTGATGGAAACTATGGCAATCACCTAACCACCAAAATGATCCTTAGTCCTGTGCCAGGACTACCAAAGCCATGGGAGCTGCTACTGTAGTGGGCACTGCTGGGATGAGGACCTGGAGGATGGTGGTGATGGCCATGACATGGCCTGGAGCTAGACAGTGGGCCCATGGAATTGGGAAAAGTAACTGCTAACATGTGAACCATATCTGTGTTTTAGTAGAAGTAGCCAGGGCCATCCAAAAACTGTGTGGTTTCTATGTGCATGACCAATACTGCAGCAGGACATTCATAATAGATTCTTTTTATGAAGGGTATCTTTCTGTTTGTATATTGTCTTGCTCAATCTAGTCCTGATTCTTACCTGAGTATTCTTGTTATATAACAGAATATGCACATTCAATAATAGCAGGAAGATGGAGATGATATTTCTATTTCCATTTAATTTGTATTAAACTTGTCTTTTGCAACTATGCTTTCTTAATTGAAAAGTAGTCTTCTGTCAATCCTCTACTGTTAGGATTTTAACTGTATTTGTGTTGCCAATCATTACTAATATATCATATTTGACAAGTGACCACTGTGTATTTTGCTATTATCAGCTAGTGCACGTTCATATACAATATAAGATTCTGCTTTATTTATGTGTTTAAAATTTTAAGCAAATGTAAACAAGAAAATAATAATAATGTTAAATCCGTCTTTGTTTCTTCTTAGGTACTTTTCAATGTATCAGTTACAATGAAAGGATGTCATACAACTGGAGGAAGAAAATATGCCATACTTAAGCCTATTGGTTTCAATGAAACTGCCATTGTCAATGTGCAGCAAAGCTGTGCCTGCCAGTATGAAGACAGCACAGGGCATAAAAGAGTGTGGGCTGATGAAACTTCTCCTGACAGCAAACAGTCCCTGTGCAGTGACAACAACTGTAGCTCCAACAGAGACACACTTCCCTCAGAGAAGTGCAGGCAGCACCAGGACCAACCCATCTGCAGTGGTCAAGGAACTTGCATAGATGGAAAATGTTTCTGCTACAAAAACAAGCTAGGCAAGGTGTATGGCAAGTACTGTGAAATGGATGATTTTTCCTGCCCCTATCACCAGGGAAACTTATGTTCTGGTAAGTTGAAGCATTTATGTCTGTATTTTCTTGGTTTGTCTTGGTTTTCTGAGGCTACTGCACATGATGCAGCTGAAAACAATGATATAAGGCTGTCAAGAACAAGAATTGTTTGTGCAGAATTAGTGTGGGAAATGTCGTGAACATCCTGTTAGGAATTCACACTCCTGGGCTCTCTTCACCACAGGCATACACACAGTCTTCTAAATTTCACCACCATTTTCTAGGGGATACATTGACTTTTTTCCCTAAGTTTAGCTATTTTCATATTTATATCTCAAAATTCATTATAAATAATGATTTATTGATTTCTCAAACAAAAAATAACATTATTCCAGAAAGCTAGTTGATACATTTCAGTCTAATGGGAATATGAGATACTGAGAGATTAACAAGGGATCATAGCTTCCAGGTGAGGTTCTGATTTTCTACCACCCTATATCAGTCCTGTGAGAGATACAGTGGCACTTGATTTCAAATACTGGTATAAACACAAACACTGTAGGGAATGCCTGCTTCAGAAAGGAGACTCTAAGTGAAACAGGGTTGTTAGAAATTTTAATTCTTTTTGTAATCCACTTTATGGTAGGGAAGAGGGAAAAAAAAGAAAAAAAGAAAAAGGAGAAAAGGAAATGGAAATTGAAGGAAAGAACCTGGCCTGTGCACATAAACTTTATACTCCTTCCACTGAATCTTGCTGTTTATTTGAATGGAATGTTTTCTTGCTAAAGAGAAGTTTGTTTATTTTGCCTGAAGACTATTTTCCTGGTCATTGTGTAATTCCTCATCTCCATTGTTTTGATCCAAAGCAAAAGAGAGAAAATTTAGTAAAAGGTTTTAGGGTGACATCATAGTGGCAACTTTTGCTCAACTTTACAATGAACAGCAGCCTTCAATATTGATCATGCCAGTAACTTCAGTCTAAGTTGCTAACTTAAAAACTAATTAGAATGTCCAGGTCTAAATTTGCTCTGTTTAAGGTAAAGCACAAGCACTACAAATGTATACATCTGAAATTTATTTTCTATGTTTTCATGGAAGCATATGACTCCAGACTCTCTGTGTTGTAGGTAATGGTGAATGTGAAGGTGGTAAATGCAAATGCTTTGCTGGCTGGGAAGGTGATCGTTGCGAGTGCTCATCACAATCAGCAAAGCACTGCCTGAATTCAAAGGGCCAAATTTGCAGTGGAAGAGGAAAATGTGTATGTGGAAAGTGTGAGTGCACAGATCCAAGAAGCTTTGGCCGTTTCTGTGAATATTGCCCTACTTGTAACAAAGCCTGTGAAGAAAACTGGTATGTTTCTTGTACTAGACTTGACTTTTTCACTCCCTGGTGTTGGAACATGAAGAAATACTTCTGCTGGCTAGATGCTATATTTCTTAGCTATTTAGATTGTAGGAAATTGGTACAATTCACACTTGATATTTCTCTGTGTAGTTGGATCCACACTGGCAATTAAGAGAATTGCATGTCAGCATCTATTTTGACCATTCTTTATATGAGATCTCTTGGGTAGGAAATAAAACCATACATTTGTATTTTCAAAAATGGAAAATAGATCCTACTTTTGAATGCCACCAAGTCCAATAATACTGTCCACGTTTTTTTTTTTGCACACTCCTTGTACTTCTCAGCTGAAAGAAAGAGGTGTGGAGCTAGAACATAACTTGTGCATTGTCACTGCCATTGATCAGCAGAGCAGAGCTGATCTTACCCAGAGAGCAACATTCTTCACTGCTCAGTTTTAAAATGCAGTCTTTGCCATGCTAGTCTTAAAGGATGTCATTTTTCCTTACTCATGTGAAGGAGGAGACAGTGTGGAGGTCAAAATGGGCAAGTCTAGGAGGAGAGAGGCTAGACCAGGCTCTCAGTGGTGCACTGTGTGGTCCTAGCATAGACAGCAAATGAAGCCCTTCCCTTGGGCACAGCTCTTCTGCACCCTCTCATCACACGTGTGGTGTTCTGCATCTCACTGTGGTGCAAAGGGTGAAAGATCAGCCTTTCATTTGAAAGGTCATTGTACTCAAAACAGAGTCATTGTTTATTTGTATTTATTTCAATTATAGCTCATCTGGTGAAAATGTTGGAGAGCCAAGCTTGGCCACATCTGGAAAGGTTGCTGCTAAGATTTCACTAGATAAAATGCAGTTAACTTTTCTGGCTTACACTTGTTCAAAGTCTCTGTGAAATGTGTGCCTTTAATAAATTCAGAATATGGCGTGTCTTCCTTAAAATTTTGATTAGGGCTGTTTTTTGGATCTCTTGTGACATCTGTCTCCTTCAGGGTTATACAGTGAAGATGGTAAGACTGAGAACATTGCCTCCCACTTGTAGTGCTCTCTGAAACTGCCCAGCAGCACAGACTTACCTGGCTTTGTCTTAACATAGCACCCAAAAGTTATTGACAAAGCTATGTGTCCTCTACCTACATCTACCCTTCAGTTCCAGCATGCATCCAAATGAGATTGATAGGTAAGGAAGGACTAGAAAGGAACTGGAGGCTGAAAGCTGAGGAAAGCTGGACCTTAGCTACAGCTTGTGACAAACTCACATCACAAAAGGCAGAGCAGGGATTGGATGAAGATGGCTCGCAGCCAAAGACATGTTTTAATTTGCAACTTCTGACTAGTTGGTTCTGAGAAGCATCAGAGGGGTAAAATACTGAGAGAGGCATCACATTTCAGAAAAAGATAAATAAATGTTGCAATGTTTTTACTAACAACAGGAAAGCATTATGTGCAAGCAATACGTCAGCCTGTTGATACAATGTCTTAAAGGGAAGTGCAGAGAAAGACATAGGTTTTTAATTATAATTTTTATTTTACAGGAACTGTGTTCAGTGCTATCATTCTAACAATGCATCTCAAGTAATACTTGATCAGTGCACAACCTCATGCGCTTACCTACTGCATTATATT
>VZTT01020145.1:28395-57559 GCA_013400855.1 Buphagus erythrorhynchus | reverse complement strand
TCTCTCACCACCTTTCAGTTTTACTATCTTCCACAAAACCAAGTCTCTTTCCATTATTTTCTCCCACTGACACCTCATTTCACATTACATAAAGCAGGGGAACCATGTCCTCTGCTCCTGGTGCCTTGAGCTAGAAAAAGGTCTGTGTAGTCTGCTTGAACACTAGGATGTACCAATATTATTTTCCCCACCAGAGTCATAATTCAACAAAATTAAACAATTTTTTTCTCTAATGAAGACAGGAGAAGGTACTTCTCCTTCTTGGCCATCAGAGGAACACTTTAGTTAAGTTTCTAGTACCTGCTTAAATATATAGGTCCGAGCCAGTCTCAATCTATATATCCAACGAGGAGAAAACGTATTTTCTACTAAATTCATTCCCTGAAATAGCTGAATCATTCTGGTTGACACAGAAAAAATACAGCCTTGGGCAGACACCTGACAATGCAATTTTCATACCAAGTGACAAGTTTAAAAAAGGTAAGAAATGCTGATAGCAAGTTCTTGTGATGGGATGCGTGGGACAGAGACACATATGAGCTTTGCTAACAATATTAACAGATTATACCAACAGAATTATTTATTGCAGAGCAGAAGCTTTTTCAAATATCAGCAACTTACAAAGACTGCCTAAGTATCCATCAGCCCTAAGACTACAAAGTCAACATAACCTGAGCCCTAGGTCTGCAGCAGTGATTTCTCTCCATGAAGGCAGCAATAAAACCACAAAGTATTTCTATTTCCCAAGCAACTCACCTTGTGATATTCTCCTTATAACTATCAACTCTTCATTTCAAAATGCTACATAAGGGCAAGTATGGAGCAAGTATGGCAACAAATGGAAAAACAAAGAAATATATGCTGACTTTGATGTTGTTGTCCCTCTGGTTCCCACTAATATTTTGGAGGAAAATATCTTTGAAAACTAAACAGAGAGAAAGGGTGAGAGAAGCACACAGAGAGGAAAGCCCATATACTAAAGGAGCCAGAAGGCACCAGATAAAAGCTGATAAAAAGTAGGTCAGCTAATGATTCACAGCATCCAGTGCTCACAGAACCCTGCTAACAACAGCAGGGAAGATACAAATGCAGAAGATAATGTCAAGTTCTTCAATACAGAGGAAATGGATATAATGGAAATAATTGGCTCTGCCCACATCTGTATATGGAAACTGCAGATGTTGAGAACAGAGCACTACTGATGATAATCTTTTATTTAGGGTCCACTGGAAACTCAAAAGTGTACATTTGAACACCCATCTTTTCTGGATACTGGACTGGTGATGTGAGGATCATGAATAATCATATTTTCTATTAAAGATTTTATTTTCTTCACCGAACCTACTCTTTTTTTTTTTTTTTCCTCCTGGCATCACTCAGGTCAGTCAAATTTGAACAAAACTCTCAAAAGTTAAAAAAAAAAAAATTGTAACATCAGCTTTAGCAATAACAAATCTCAGATAAAGCTGGATGGCTTATCAATCTGGTATGACAAATGTTCACCCAGTAGTAAAAACAACTTCTTTAAAAGTTAGATAGTCAATACAGAAAACAAAGGACAAGAAGGAAGATAACTCATTAGGTAAAGCTCCATTTTTTGTTTATACTTCTGACAAAGTCTTCCACAGGGGGAAAAAATGCTCGTTTATAAATGCAGCTTCTTGCAGCCTCATTCGGCAGTGAAGCACAGTGAAATCAATGGATTTAATGGATCTTAATTTTTATTAAGAAACCTGAGTTACCTAACAGCAATATACAGCAATATCAGTGTGGGATTCCAGTGTTAGAAAGTGAAAATCTCAACAGCATAAACACAGGTGGCCTGAAAGAACAGAATTCCTCAGATTTTCCAGCCAGCACGGCTGACACAGAAGCTCATGGACGTTCTTCCCCTTTACTCTTTGTGACTGCACAATAATCCTGTGACAACTGCAGCAGTTGCTTAGAAGCAGAAGGGGAGTAATTGATGTTTTAATGTCTTTTGCCAGCCTGAAAGCAGGAGAGCCAGCTCCCTGTGCCCTGCTGGCAGACCACGGGCTGGGATCTTCTGCAGCAGCATGGATGGCACCGCTTCTTTTGCACAGAAAATGAAGCCTGTGACATTTCTTACTATAACAGCCCTTCTCTGCCAAATCAGTCACTTTATTTTTTTGCCAAGAGCGCATATTTATATGAATTACAACCATCTCTCAAGGAATAAAGAGGTTCCATCAGAAAACCCGCTAACATTTATTTGAAATTCCAGGATACAAAGCCCTAATCAACTCTGGGTCAGAGGCTTTGTCTTTTATGAAGTGACATCAACTGACATCAGCTGAAAACTTGGCCCATTATCTCTGAGGTCAACGTTCCTAAAATAATTGTCATATTTCAAAAAATGTGAATTTATGGCCAGGTTATTTTGACAGATTCTATAAACAAAAATAAAAGCCCTAAAATAGAGCTCAGACCTGGCTGTTTTATATAATAAAATACAGGCATGAACCTCTAAAACCTTAAAAAAAATCTGATCTAAAAGGTTGTTATTGTAACAAAATATATATTAAAAATTTAGCGTTAAACCTGTTGAAATTGTATTCAGAAGATAAAAGGAGTATTTTAAAACCCACATTTTCATTCTTCCTTTTTAATTATTTACACCCAACCAAGCAACTTACTTTTTTAAAAGAATAAAAGTCCTGAAAATATTCTTTTCATTCAAAAATATTTGGATTGGTCCCCCTCAATAGTTTAAATTTATTTGGTAAAAAATATTTTTTAATTGTTTATTTCAATTCAGGACCAAGAAAATCATAAAATTTATTACGAAATTAAAATTTAATTTTGTACCAAGATCTATTTAACTTAAGGTTATTGGGATATTCCTTTTGAATACTTATTCCCTGAGGATTCATTGGGCCAGATTGATTATTATTAATTAATTAATCTCCACTGATTTCACTGTGCAATTTTCAAAGGAGGATTTTTTATTTCTTTAAAATGTCTGCATATGCCATTAATATTTCTCACCACTTAGATTAAGTCAATTTGCTTAAAAGTGGCTACCCCAAAACAGGAGGCCAAAACCCCTAAACCTCTGGCAAAACATACTTTTTATTCCTATGTAAAGATACCTTGATTCAGAATTCTGTATTCATAGCCAATCACAATCTAACCTTTGCTTAGTATGTGATTAAAATGAAGTATATTGATGCAAATTTTTTTTCAGTACTTTTTTTATTTGTATAATAGAAATTCCAGCTGGAAGAATGTGTTTTATTTTCTTCTCTCAACCAGAGATACTCTTTTCTCAAAATGCTTTTCAAGCAGCTGAGTGTGAGATCCCTGTGACATGAGAAATAACGCTTTCCTACGTATCAGCACAACATTAAGGCATCACATTTCACTCAGAGATCTGTAAGACACATCCATCCATGGGCCCCTCAGTCTCAGCAAGGGAGGCTGCACATCACTCCTGGGAGCCCTTCCTGAGCCCAGGTTTGCTGGGCGTTGGTGGCAGCTGGAGAGGGGTGGCAGGCACTGCTCCCTTTGGCCACTGGTGCCACAGCCAGCCGGGAGCCCCTGCAGCCCTCGGAGGATGCTGAGATGTTTAACTCCAATCTAGCCCTGCTCTCATCAGGGTGGAAGTGTTGACAGACACGTTACACAGGACAGGTATCAGTGTCTGGCGAGATGTCATTGCTGTGGCCAAGGAACATTCCAAAAGCCAGGAGCTTTTAGCAATTAACCTGCTGGAAAAGCCTCAGCAATTGCTGTGGCCGTTACATATCGAGTTTGTCATCCTGTGACAGTTCATTAGCTGGGCTAATTGTGCTGTGTCAGCTAAGGCAGGTGGCCAAGTCACCTTTCCTCCCTCACCTCAAAGAGAGCAGCCTCTGCTCTGAGGGATGGATGCTGCAGATGGGGAGAAAGCAAATGCTCAGCAAAGCACCATGGATCGTCCCCTCCCTCCCAGTTCACAAGGCTAAATTACTGTTTTGTGCACACTTCAAGAGCTTATTCCCTAACAGTGAACGGGGCTGTACCTTTTAAAGTTTCAAAGGTGATAGTCCTGTTTTCTGCATGCTCAAGAAACATTAGCAGCTTTGTAATGATTCTTCTTGACATAAAGATAAAGACATAAAAACCACATTCCTGCTAGTCCAAGTACACAATAAGAAGTCTGAATTTAAATTTGTTTAACAAGTGAACAGACAAGGTAGATGCTGCATAAGCATGCACGGCTCCCCACTATTATTCAGGTGCTTCATCTAGACTATAGTGAATTACTTTGAACTGGGTATTTCTGTTGCATTAAATCCCTGATCTGAACTACTAATTGTGCCAATTTAAGAGCTGTTTATAGATATACAGAAATCTCATGAAAAATTTCCCTTCATTTGATGGTTTAATTTTTCAGGAATACAACCTCAGAAAATCAGACTGATAGTTATATATATCTGCCGGTTTTACTGTGTTTGCTGCTGTAGCACTATCAAACAGAAATATAAAGCTATGAAGTCCCTTTGATTCACACCTACTTTACAGTTCCTTTACAAAAATATGGATTCTTTCATGCCTTTTTAGGGCAGATGATACTTCAATTTCAATCCAGTGTAAACATTTGACAAATTGTTGATTACCCAGACTGAAATTCAGATAACCATGTCACATCAGCTCAATTTGTACTTCATAGTTGGAAAGAAAAACAACAAAAGTATGTATTTTTACATGTGTGGTTTTCTACTGATACTGTGTGTTCATCATAAGCCTTTGGTTTACAAAAGAGGACAGAAGCAGAACTGAAAAGAATGACAGACGCTCTAAGTCACACATCTTTCCATGCCTCTGCTTCTACAACCTGAAAATCATTCAGTGCAAGAAACAACAGAGTAGTAAGGAAGATAAGACTCCTGAGCAGGACTGAGTCTCAGGATCAAAGTAAAAACATGGGTTGAATGCACAAATTAATGCCAGTCTGCATCTGTTTGGTAAGCAAAGAAAAATTAACATCCAATAGCACTGCTCCAGAAAAAGTACTGATATTTATGATCCTGCTGGTTTCATCTTTAAAATGAAACAGTAGTTATTGTGTCAGACAGCAAAAAGATGAAAAAGCCCTGCAGAAAGAGATATAGAAGTAAGAAATAATAAGACAGCATTAAAATACTTGAAAATGTATTCCTTTGCAGTTTAAAACATGGTGCATCCAGAAGAAGGCAAATGCTAAATACTGTTTATGCTTTAAAAAATCAAATTTGCAGTTTTCACTAAACTTGCAGCATATAACAGGAAAAAAATCTGGTCTTCTATGGATGTACCTTGCAGCTACTGCAGAATGATTAATAGATAATATTAGCACAGTTATTGGCCTAGATCTACAAAACACTATGCAATTCCTAATATGTGATAAGTGTAACCAATTTATGCTACATTCAAATACACTCAGAGAATCAGGGAGCTCTCAGCATCTTATTGGAAAAATCATGCAAGTGTTACAGAAACGAGTCCAGAAAACTGGACAGTAAAACAGGTGATTCTGGTTGAACTATATCAAAAATTGTCTGCAAAATATGATCCAGAACCCACCTGTGTAGGTGACCTGTAGCTATAGAAGACCTAAAGGATATCTATTATTCATTTAATTCAGCATACTAATAAACGAACTGAGAGATTTCAGGTATAAAATATAAACACTAGGAATTAGCAGTTGGATGGATGGGGCAGAGTCCAATAACATGAAGTTTAAAAAGTCCAAGTGGCAAGTCCTTCACTTTGGCTCCAACAACCCCCTGCAGCACTACAGGCTGGGGATGGTGTGGCTGGACAATGCCCAGGCAGGAAGGGACCTGGGGGTACTGGACAGCCATCTGAACATGAGCCAGCACTGTGCCTAGGTGGCCAAGAAGGCCAATGGCATCCTGGCCTGTATCAGGAATAGTGTGGCCAGCAGGAGCAGGGAGGTCATTCTTCCCCTGGGCACTGGTGAGGCCACACCTTGAGTGCTGTGTCCAGCTCTGGGCCCCTCAGTTTAGGAAGGACGTTGAGATGCTCAAACATGTCCAGAGGAGGCAACAAGGCTGGTGAGGCCCTTGGAACACAAACCCTGTGAGGAACAACTGAGGGAGCTGGGGTTGTTCAGCCTGGAGAAAAGGAGACTCAGAGGTGACCTTGTCACTCTACAGCTTCCTGAAGGGTCGTTGTAGTCAGGTGGGGGTTGGTCTCTTTCTCCAGGAAACAACTGACAGAACAAGAGGACACAGTCTTAAGCTGTGTCAAGGGAAATATAGGTTAGATATTGGGAAAAAGTTTTTACAGAAAGGTTGATAAAGTATTGGAATGGTTTGCTTGGGGAGGTGGTGGAGTCACCATCCCTAGATGTTTTTTATAAAAGACTGGATGTGGCACTCAGTGCCATGGTTTAGTTGAGGTGTTAGGCTGGGTTGGACTCAATGATCTTGGAGGTCTCTTCCAACCTTGTATGATTCTGTGATTCTGTAATTATGCACTCTGCACTTTTGGAGAAGATAGGGTTATTTGCTTTGTTTTTAACAGTGCCAACAGAAAGCATGGCACTATTACATTAACAATCAGTAAGGATGCAGGTTTCCTTTCTCTTCATTCAAAGCCAGTGCTCTAACATTCAATTTTCTATACACTTTTATCCTTTACACTTTTCAACAGAAATGCAAGCTAGCTGAAAATATAATGTCCTTATTAGGAGTAGGTCTACATCACATTTCCTTCATCAAAAGTGTCAAAAACATCATCTCTCTTCCCCCATCCCAAACCACTGACAGTCATAAATTGAAAGCAAAGAATTGCTCTATACACAATATATTTATGGTATTCCCTGTTTTACTGTCCTTGCTTGGAGCTGTAGGAAGGATTTGGGACAAGATGGACCTCTGTGCTGGACTAATAGAGCAGTTCTTATAAAGGCTTTCTTAAGGGTCACATTTATTTGCATTTATAGCATCAGATGAAAGTCACTCTGCCTTTCTTAGCCACACACTCAAAAAGGTGTGGGGGCAGAGGGGGGTGATGAAGTCAGATGAACAAATATCTAATTCTATAATCCCAATATTCAGGCACATCCAGCAAAACTATCTCAAGAACTGCTGCCGTTTGCTGCATGTTCCTTAATTGGAATGTCTATCCAGAATGCAGAAGACAATTTTCAGCAGGAAATTTGCTTGTGACTTGAATCAGCCGGAAGCTGTGAATGCTTTTGTCCTGACACTGAGGCCAAGCTCTGCTAGGAGAGTGGTGACTGAGCTGGGCTTGCTGCCACATTAGGGGAAGTCACAAGAAATCTAAGAATTTCAGAGGGTTTGTGCATCTACCTCCAAAAATACTATGCAGATATCAAATACAAACTGTGATTCCCCTGATTCACAAACCTACTTGAGAGATCATTAAATAATTACTCGTCAAGAGATTAAACAAATGGGATTTGCAGAGCCAAGTACTGAGCTATACATTTCCCCATGAATCAAACCATTAAACCATCATCACATATGTTGACTTTTCAGGTATAAATGGAAATATAATATCCCAACAAATGCATACATGAATTGTCTTATGGAACTTGATTAGTCTCCACCCTAATTGCAGAACAAAAGGAATTAAATAAACCCTGGAGCTTCTCCCAGTTGTTACAGAAGGGGAAAAAAACTCCCCAGTTCTTTTCTCTTGCTACATGGAACTTTGAATATTGCATATTCTGGACAGCTATAAGGTAGTATGAGCAGGAATAACTCGTACCTTAGACTTTCAGGGCTTCAGCAGGGGACAACAGATATATTATACTCTCATGTGTTCATCACAGAGGAATTGGTCTAGATGACCTTTAAAGGTCCCTTTGAACCAAAACTAGTCTTTAATTCCATGATTCCTTTTATTAGCAAAGGAATTTCCAGCCAGCATTATGGACTAAAGTAGTCTGTGCAGTCCTTGGAGAAAGCAGGTTTCTCATTTTGCCCAGGTCTAATATTTGCATCTCAACAGGGATGTACTTGGCATTGAAGTCTGAAGCATTAAGCCATTTTTATTCTTGTTCTTTCCATTTTTTATTTTTTAATTGTAAGACCAGCCATAATTCACAAACTGTTTTTATAAGAACAGCTTTCCATAGTGGCACTGGTTTTGACCAGCTCTGTTGCTGCTGCTGCATCAAAGAACCACACATCTCCATTGAGTTCTGGACTCCTGAGTGCTGGGGGAAAGCACAATGCTTGAGATCAGGCAGGTATTGTTACATCTCAGGAATCTGGAGTTTTTGAGTTTTTTGTGCTTCCAGGCACAGGCCCCCTGGAGAACACTGCTCTGGACCTGAAACCTTGGAGAAGGCTTGTAAATATAAATAATGAGTTAGAAGTCACAAATGTATAGTGGGTTAGATGTGTGTATTTTCACTAGGAGATGGGTTTTAAATTTGAGGTTTTTATGGTATAGTGGTGAATATGGGACAAGATGGAGAATTTTGGGTGGTGTCTTTTTCTTTGTTCATTTTCTTCTTCTTCCTTCTTCACGGAACTTAGGTAGTTGTCTTTGGTTGGTCAGTCTCATGTCACTCTAAGGGTCGTGGGAACCTACTAGTGGGTCAAAATGATAAATAATATAGGTGTTAAACTTTTATTGTTTTTTTTAGCTTTAAAAGGCCTTGAAGCAGGCTCAGCTGTAGCAATTTTTCCCACTTCTAGCAAGGAGCTAGAGGTGCTGTCATACTTTCTGTAATTTTTGATAAGATATAATAAACATCCAAGCCTGAACACAAGAATCGTCTCAATCGCCTTTCTAATAATCCTGGCTCTGAGGGAAAACAGATGAGACTGATGACAAACCACTAATAAGTGGTGCAAAGCCCAGCATACACCCCCACAGGTATTGCTTCTAGCTGAACACTTTGGTATGAGGCTACCCCTGAAATCAGCATAGTGCTGACCTAAAATTGCCTGGCTTCATCTTACTGACCCCTCATGCAGTCGATCCTTTTCATTCTTTACAGTATGAGCTCCTTAAACTATTTGGAGACATATGGCTTCAGCTCCTATTCATATTTATACAGTCAGTCACTTTTCATTCTGGTAACCTTGCCAAAAGCAGATTTTGTCAGGTGAAGTAATTTCCATCACATTAGAGAGATTATCTTAGCTGATGTGAGCTGTACACAAGAGGCTCAAACAAGCACTGGTAGGCTTGTCTGACAAATGTAGGCTTAAATTCTTTCCTTCAGCTGGGTACAGAAGCAAGAGACTGCCAACTACCCACAGAACATGCAATGAGGCAATCAATTACATCAAACACAGCTTGGGGCAGAATAAAGACAATGGAAGGTTAATTTTTTTGTTGTTGTTATCTAATATATAAATCAAACTCTCAGTTAAATTTCTGAGAGGGAAGTTTTTTTTCTTTAAGGGCTTATAAAAAGGTGTTGTATAACTGACTTGCTTTCAGTAGCAATGATGTCACACCAGACACAGCCTCTCTCATTTGAAAATACAAGCATTCTCTTGGACAACATCTCTGAAGTCAATGTCACTAAACAGTAAGAAAGCAAGGCTAAACAACTCACTGCTGCCTCCACTTACTCTCTTCCAGCCTCTTCCTAGTCTTCAAAATATCAAAGAATAGAAGGATACAATATCTGGCTTTAGTGTCACTCCATCTTTCAGCTAAAACAATATGAATCAGGACATTTATTTTGAAAGCACCATTCCTAGACTGTGCTAGTATGTTCTGTCTATTGGTCTCATTTAAAAACATGAAGTGTCTTAAAGTATTCTGACATCAGCAATAAAAAAAACACTGTGTGGGCAATAATATATGAAACCACTAAAAGACACCTCCCATTCAGTCTTGATTTTACAGGAATTTCAACCTAATATCCAGTTGCAATTAAATCTTGCTCATTTTACAACCCTGGCTGTCAAAACATGCTAAATTTACCATTTCATAAGGTTCTGAAAGTAATCCAGGTGAGACTCAGTAGTCAAATTGGTTTTGCATGTGATTTTATGTTCATGCAATCTCCAAACTCATCAGAACTCAGCGTCCTTGAAATACATTGTGCTGAAATGAAAGTTAGGGGGAATTCAGAATCACCTTAGAGTTCTGCACAGCTCTCTCCTTTGCATATATTTTTTTATAGACCCAAGTAAGGTACAATTTTCAATGTTGTACACATAATTCCTTTAGCCAATATTGCAAAAAGAAAACGAAAGAGTGGATAATTTTTTGCTTTTGTTTGCTCATGTTCATTTGTGATTCTTTCAGCTTGGACAAGTGATATATGAGGAAGCCAGTCAAACATCTCCTGTTTCCTAGGTAGTGCTATAGGAGGCTTATGGGTTTAAGAACTGAATTTAACAAAACACACGTGACAATTTTCTGTGGGTAGCTGACTCCTATAAGCTTCTTCTATCACTTCCAATATTACCACTTGGTGACCATGTGGAAAAATTGGCTGGCCCCACAGGGAGACAGCCAAAGGCTGAATCTTGGTGTGTGTCTGTCTTGCTTTTTGGGAAATGGCCATTAGTGGCATTGTCCAGCTGGCACAGAGACTCCATCAGCTGGACACTCACCTGGGATCAGTATTTTGCTCTGGACTGGAGTCTAATGTTTCTTCCAATCCTATCATTGCAATCAGACCTCCTTACTCAAGCACTGTATGAAGCTGATGCCTGGAAATTAAGCTGTTTACCCTAAATATTTCCATATCCAAGGCATCCTTTTGCACTGTTCTAGAGAGTCATCTTCTTGCCATCAGCCACAATCCCACAGAAAAAGCTGTCTGACCAGGTACATGGAATGATAAAGGGAAAAGGCAACTTCTACTTTCTTAACTTTCTCAGCCTGAGGTAGGAGTGACAAGTAGGGCACTTTGCTTTGGGAGATCTGGTAACTAAATGTCTCTAAACGAAAAGTTGAAAACCATATTTGGAAAACCTTGTTGTGGCCCACTGTAAGACTATTCATAAAAGTCCTTCTTTGGCACACAAAAAAAGGGACATTATTTATTTAAATTTTGTAGTCTTTTAAAAAAAATCCCTTTCATATCCTAACATAGGTACTACATAGTTACAACTTTGCTTTGCTAAATCCACCAGCACCCTAAGGGGGCAGCTGTAACACAATCAAGTCAACAAAACAATATGTTGTGGACATTTATCTTTGTGGTTTCATAGCACTTCAGTTTTTATCTTCTATCTCATTTTCAGTTTTCCTTTTAATTTTCTGAATTCAAAGCCCCTGATGCAACTGCTTAATTCCTTCCTATGCATCTATTCCATAGGGATTGGTGGGGCATATAAGCAATTAGCTGTGCTACTTATGAGTGGTTATTTCTTATTTGTAAGAGGTTTCTACCCACAATTTATTCCAAACCATTTGTCATACACTTGCACTCATGATTATGTAATTGCAGTGTGATAATGCATTCTTGTTCTATAGACCAACAGTGTTTCCCAGCATTTGCTCCTAAATCATGCTTATGACCATCACTAAAAAGGAAAAGGTATTTTAAATGAGAAAATCTACTATTCTTTAATTGCTACAACTAAGACAGTTATATTAAATGTGTCTAAATGAAGAAAAACAGTGTTTGGAAGGTAAACATGCTGTGATATTTACAGCAGTTTTACTCCAGGAATGGGTTAAAGCTCTGATTTGTATCTTAAACACATTTTGGAATCCAGATCTCTGGCCAGATTTGCAGTTCTGTAAAATAGATCCAAACATAAACAGGATTAATATGCTTCAAATGGAAGGAGAAGCCATTTTACATAGCTCTGAATCTCTTTATTTTTCTTCCCTTACTGGAATGCCACCTTCTCAATCTTAATCTCTGACTACTGCACAGTTGTTTCCTCTGGCAGTGGTTGTAGCTGTTGGGAATTAAGGCTGTGATCCTTCAAAGAATTACATGCATTTAAATGGCAGGATAAGGTGGTCTACAAAGTTAAACCTTTGCAGGGGTTTTTAGGCTTGGGATGTAAACCCTGATAGTAAATATTCAACCTGTCCAGCAGTGTTGGCTTTAATGATTTATTCTCTTGGCAGAGAGCATCCTGCCAGGTTCCACCAACCCTCCACCTTCTGCCTTCCACTCCACAGCCACAACCACCACTGCAGCTCCAAGGGCAGAGGGCTGCTTTTACATCAGAATCCTGTTAGGGCTGATATGGAAAGGAGGAGGCTGAGTGAGAAATCAGCCCTCACTTTCCATAAGTCAGGGAAGAGGGGTCAAGAATAGCCAGATTTCTATTCATCACAGAAATTCACATTACAAATCTGCAGCACTGCAGAAAACCAGAAGACAACTGGTTTTTGTATAATGCCCACAGATAGGGGAGAGATTTTCATTTCCTAGTATCCTCATCCTCTTCCATAATACAGCACACGGCTGAGATGGAACAACTGATCATTTTAGGGAAAATTGAACTTTTTCTTCTGCATTTCTGCTAAAAAATGGTTAGGAAGTGGCATCTCTGCTCATGTACTGATAACTCAGGAATCCCTTTGAGTCCTACAAGCAGGGCCTGAATCAGGTCAGAGACTTGTGCTGCTTGGAAAATCTGGGGATTGCCACCAAAGCTGTAACAGTCAGGGAATTACACTGATCATGTTCCACAGAGAGGCATCTCTCATGGGGGTTGTTCAGAACACCCTTCCCACAAGGCTGACCTACCCATGAGCCCTATACAGTCATGCTGGGTTTTTATGTTCAATTTTGCTTTTTGATAGTGGAACATAAAGGTCTCCAGGAACATGTATTCTTACACAAAGGACATTTGCTGTACAACATGAATTAGCCCAAATGCTGGGCATTGACTATTGCATCAAAACAACATATGAGAACATGACCTCGTGAGGACAGCAGTCAGTTCTGAAAGGAAGGTTCCTGGAGATATTTTTTTACTAAAAATTTACTGCAGTTTTGCTTTTTCTCTCCCCACCGAGGTACCCAACCAAGTCTTAGTGATGACAATACATTCTCCCATTTTGCTCTAAAGAATTTTTTCTAGCTTAACCTTAGCTGGAACTATTCCTCCTTCCCCCAGCTTTTATTCCTAATTTAATTTTCACACTTGGGTGATCTCCCTGTGCATTTTTATATTACCAAGAATTTCTCAACTATTCTCACATGGACTGGTTTTATTACATTTTTGCATCTTTTAATATTTTTTTTAAAGCAGATACAGCTGCAGCATAGGAAAGGCACTATAAAGTCTGTAAACTGCAATTTAAATTTAGAATGAAAGGTTTTCAGTTCTTTTCAGATGCATACTGTGGGGTTTTGCCTTATAGCAAGCCTATCAATTAACTTTCTCATTTAGATGCTGCTCCCTGCTCCTGGGCACTTCCCACACGAACAGCTCAGAGATGATCCCCCCTAGCAATGCCCACCAGGCTGTGGAACAATTCTTGACTCATGACTGGGGTTCACCAACTGCACTTTTCTTCCCACACTTGTTCTTCCTGTGCTTTTATTGAGAAATTATCTTTTAGTTATTCCTCCTAAACCTGAATAGGCATGTAGGACATGCTTGAAATATCTATATGCCATGGTGGGAAAGGATGCAGAAGTGCAATCTGTGCATCTGGGACTCCCCTTGGACCCCAAGTCCTCTCCTGCCCCTCAGCCATTCCTTGAGATAACAAGTGCTGCTGACATATGTTCCCCTGTCCCAGTTTAAAAGGGCATGTATTGCATTTCTAAGGATCTATCTCTTTCTTGTTATTTTCCTCAACAAAACTGCAGAGAGTCAGGCTGGATCTTATTTAAATCTTATCTTTCACAACAGCCTGAGTGATTATTTAATTGTTTGCACCTGTTATTTAAGAGTTCCTGTCTCATTCTGTTAATTAGATATATTTAAAGCTCCATGGAGTTAATGGCTTCCTTTTTCCAAGGGATTTAAAGCATTTGTCCAATAAACAGTTCACATAATTTTGCTCCCTGTTTCCAAATGTGGTGAAAAATGTTTGATTTTACCTTCTTCTAAGACTTATTTGTTCTTAACATTTTGTGGTGGGCATGAAACCCCCTAATTTTACTCAGGTGTTGTTGGAATCATTATTTTTCCCTGTTTACACTAATTTTTTTAAAGGTTAATAATTATATGTATTGTGCTGCCCTTCACATTTATATCAGACCCTGAGTTCCTAACAGATTAAATAGCAGTTGTTGACCTTTAGTTTGATGCACCAATTTGAAGACCTGAGAAATCCTGGTACAACTTATTTTTGTTTGAGATGACAGTGTCTCTGCTGCAGCATGCAAACTCCGTTTTGTGCTTACATCTTCACTGTCTTCTACCTTTCTACTGGTACCTCATGCTAAACAATAGAATATCTTTCCATTTTTATTATAGCTTATTTCAGGGCTAAGACTGCCAAGAAAGAGCCAAGGGTAAAACATATTTAAATTCTGATCTTTCAGAGAGGGACTTAAACACAACTGGCTTGAGGGGAAATGTAACTACAGTGAGGATGGTCTCTGAATCTCTCCATAAAATGAGGTTTACAAAAGGCAGTTTCTCAGCCTTTTTACAGCAGAAGACCAGAACAGAGGAGAGCAGAAATTTGACTGTAAAAGAAACCATATCAGAAGAAGGAAAGGAAAAACCTCAGCTCTTATTAAAAGATGCTACAGGCAAAAAGAAAAAAAAAACTTTGTATTGTCTGACTTTTTCTAGCTACAGCAACGAGTAAATCAGCTTTTGAAATCTTTACAAAGCCAATATGCCTATGATTTCCCATGCTGCATCCTTAATGAAAAGCAGTACATAGAACAGATTGCTCAAACAATTGGAGCTTTAGCAAAAGCTTTATGATTCCTGATTTCATCACTGCTCAGGAAAATAGTTAAGTACATACATAAGCCCCACAGCACCTTTTAATTGGGCTCTAATTCAACTCCTTGATTAAGTGCTATTCTGAAAGAAGGATTCTATGGGAAGAACTAAGGTTCTGGAAACAACAATGGTCTAAAAATTAGTATTCTGCCCACTAAGCACATTAAGCAAACCTTTGTTCTGAAAGTGAGCAGCATTTTTATGTTTGTTAGGAAATATATCACATCTTAAATCCTTTTAATAATAAGTCCAAATAGAGATACTGTCATGACAGATTACCTCTGCCCTCCTAATCCTCAGAGAACATTCTCTGAACCCTGAATATATGCAAATAATTCACAGAAGTGTCAACAGACAGTAGAAGACACATGACATTTTTATGGCATACTACAAATAGCATCTTATGGCAACATGTTAGTGCAGAAATATTCAAAACCTTTGGAGTGAATGACATCTCTTCAATTTGTAGGTTTTTCTCCGCCCTTTAATCCCAAGCCTGTGGCTACGTGAGAGGAATCTGGGATAGGATTATTAAGTCAAGCATTGGTGTAGTGCAATGGTTGAGGAGACCTCAGATACTGTGGCATTTAATCTCTTTCTGGAAAATATTTAACAAATGCAGCAGATTGCTTCCTTGTGAATGGAAAACAAAGATTTATTTCTTCCATGGAATTGGTAGGTAAAACTTTTCAAAGCTGAATAGCTTTGAAAACCTTTTTTATGAAATGGGCCTGCAAGCTCTGTACATGCATAGACACTGCACAGACTTTGAGATGCCATCACAATAATTCCTTTCCTATTTAATAAACTATCTAATCATGGGTGGTTAAAAGCATTTTTAAAGGTTTCCAGAATCCACTTTAAAGATCGTAAAATTACACATTTTTTAAGTTGTTGCTCTTCTACCTTCTATTAATGTGTGCCATTTCCTTGCTGTGTCTTAAAAGATGCAATAAAAAAACCTTTAAACCCTTTAAGAGTTGTTCTTCACAACATAAAATGCAGAAATTGAGATATGAGACTAGTGTCCAAGACTCACGACTTTCCTCTTGTTCACGACAAGTGGCAACACTAACCAGTAATAAAAAGAAAGAAAATATAAAGACTGAAGAAAATGGAAATATGACACATTCTAGATGGCAAATGATACACCTCTCAAATTTTAAAGTACTCTTAAAACAGTTTCCATGGGAACAGAAATTTGGCATAGTTATGAAAACTGTTGGGAGGCAGCTCCTACCAGGCCAGATGGATAACATGAAGCAAGGGAATCTAAGAAGGGAAGTAGGCTGTACAGTCCTTAAACCTTGATAATGGGTCCAAATGGGGCTGATCACAGGGCACACCTCCAAAAAAATGTCATCACCACTGCTAATGGCAACAATACTGTCAAAAGCAATTGGAGTCACTCCTGATTAGGTGGAATAGGATAAGCTGCATGCACCTTTCAGCAATGCTGTTTTGGGTATAGGAAAAAAAAAAAGGAGGGAGTGGCTGTGGCCAGCAAATATGGCATTAATACTAAGTTGTTTAAGGGAGAGAATATATTTGAAATGTTTGGCTCCAAAATGCATGCAGTTGTAACTCCAAAGAGGTTCCTGGATGGCTCCAGCCTGAAAAACTGAATTTTCCATTAAGATTTTTTAGGGTAGTACACAAGTAGGGAAAGTTTCCAGGAGAACAACTTCCATGAAGTACTACTGGGATCCCATAGTACAAATCAAAAGCCTACTCCCTAAAACCTATTGCACTGGATAGCTGAAACCAAAACATCTTTTTTCAATTATCAGCTTATTAATTTCATTTCTCCACCCTGAATACCTCTCAAATTCCACAGTCTTTGATGGCTTACACTCACATGAAGACCTTGTCTGGAATGACATCCAGCCCACACCAGAGAGCTCATAATTAGTGCCTCAACCTACTGCATGTTAAAGCTGGAGTACTTTTTCTAGCAGCAATGGAAACACAGTTTAAATTCTAGCAACAACAGAAAACACTATGAGTATGCTAGAGGAAGATTTCTTCCTGATTACAATAGCAATCAGCTCTGGAAGTTATGTGAAGATTTATTACATGCTTAGTTTGTAGATAGTAATTATAAGACCCAGAGACTTGGGGTTCCCAAGCCTGATGGGAAAAGCCATCTGTCCTGATTCTCTGATGCTCAGTCACACTCACTTTTATGGATGGGAAGTAAGACAAAACAAAGCTCAGTATTTGTTTCAGGTCTGTTCCACATTTACATAACAGATGTAAAGTGAGGCAATGATGTTCGATCAGATAATAATAGAAAGTAACTGGAAACATTTGAAAAAAATCTGTAGATTCATGATGCTATATTTAACACTGAAAGGTTGCTGTGATAATGGTAATAGAGAAAATATTGCAAGTTCAAGCTGCGTAAAAAAAATTGTGCTAAGCCAAGTATCTCTTTTGGAAGAACCAACACAAAAATCCTGCACAACATTAAACATTTAAACAAGGTTCTAACACAGCACATACCTATATAACATTATGTGGCTGCTGAATAAGCATTATATCACATCCAGAAGAATAAGAATTACAAGAGTAAGGATTGCACTACATCAAATATTAACTTTGACTCAAACAGAACCTGAAAATGTCATTAAAGCCCTTGTGCTTCCTTGATCCTGGTAGCATCTAAGGGATGACCCTCACTACCTGCAAGAGGCTTCTGCCCACCTATCTGACTACCAGGATTATAAAGATTCCCTTTTGAGTTCTGAAAGTCTTATATCCATCATCAACATTTCATAATGAAAATTCAGTTCAAGCCTTAGTCATAATGAGGGTACTATCTCTCCATAACATTGTCATTTATTTTGACTGACATTTCATTTAGGATTCAAACTAGCTGCTGCTTGTCATGTCAGATAATTGTATTTTTCTTCAGCCACCTGAGCACAATTATCTCAGGGAAAAAAAATCCAGAACAATATAAAAGTCCAAAAGCCATCAACATTCCATGTGTGCCAGAAAAACAGCACAGGGCATGCAAACACAGGTTATATCACAAATACCTTTATTTATTATGCATAAAGCAGTCTGGACTCTTGTCAGATTAGATACAATAAGACCTTGGTGAGTCAAATCTACTTGGGGCATGTCAGAAATCAGGCAGGCAATTTTATATGCAGCTTTTTTGTTTATGATCCAGTATGAAAAAAATTAAGAAAAAGAAAAAAGAGGTGTGAATCAATATGGCCCTTCATAATATATCTGATAGTCTAATCCAAATTACTCCCAGATGAGGAATAATTTAACTTTCGAGGACTAGACTATTGGCTAATGACATTTCTACCACTCTGAAAAAAAGGGCAGCTATTCTTAGCCCTAAATCAAAAGGTCTCCTCAGCCAACTGGAAAAACTTTCCTTTTCTTTATGTATCATGTCAGCTTAGGCTGGTTGCTTCACTTTATTAATTTGTTAAATAACTACTGAAAACTTTGGCAGTTTTTCCAAAGCAAGGAAATAATATAGGCCAGACACATGAAAAAGGACCATTGTCTGTAAGCAGGTGGTGCAATACTTCACATTTTAGGACATTTCCTGCTTAAATAAAATCCAAATCCATAGTCTGGATCTGGAAACTGTGAATTTTTCAATGAAACTTCAATCAAAGAGAGAGCTAAATCCTCTCTCCAAAATATAACAGTCTACCTTGAGCTGCATAGGGGCATTGCTCAGGATCCTGACTCCAAAAATCCTCTCTTCAGAATAATCATCTTCCTAAAACTGCTCTTTGTTTGCTTGTTTTTTGTTTTTTTTTAAGAAGCAGAAGGATCAGTCCTTTTATTCTCAAGCAGAAATAGAATCAGTAGCAATGCCTGTAACTATCTTCCACCCTGCATCTTTCTGGATAGAACACACAGCCAGGAGGTGGAAACTGAGGCCTCTTTTCCTCCTCAGCTTGAAGGAATCTATATCTTCCTCTCTTCAGTGCCCAAAGAACACCCTAATCATCCCATTTGTACATGGATGCAGCAAGACAGCTCTGTCTGTTTGAGCAGTACATGGCTACCATCTGCTGCAAAGAAATGCTGTCCCATGTGTGGCTTGTTCCTCCAGCCATGACCTCTTCTTGTCTGGGTTCACTTCCAGAGCTCCCATGGCTCTGCAAAACTGTAAAAAGCAGGGGAGGAAGAGAAATGAACCACAAGATTCTCCACTTTCTTTAGGGGGAAAAAAAAAAAAAGGAGATCCAACATATGTGGACAAAGCATGTGTTGGGTATAAGCCAGAAGTTTGTTTCAAATTTGGGTTTCACCAAGGATTATGTGATCCTTTGGCTGTTTCACAAAACTCCTGCTGAAATCTTAAGTGACAGTTGGAATGTGAGTGCAGAGCAAATTTTCAAAATAACATTGTACCGTTGTTATGTCAGGTGAAACTAAATGTCTGCCATCAATTTGAAATAGTGATCAGGTTCCTGACTCTCACAGGCAGTTTTAAAATCTTTTCCCAGTATGATCTATGGCACCATCACAAAAACCAAACTGGAGATATAATTAGTTTTGGGTGACACATGCTCCATTACAAACACTTTCAGAAAAATAAAATGTCGTACAACCTTTCAAGGTAACACAAAGGAAATGTTTTGCTATCACTTCTTAAAGAATGCTGTAAAAAAAGTATGATCTCAGCTGGCTTAAATTGCTAGAAGCAAAGGCAAGGCAGTTATGCTGACTGACAGCACCTGAGCACCATGTCTTGGAT
Source organism: Buphagus erythrorhynchus (assembly GCA_013400855.1). Taxonomy (NCBI): domain Eukaryota; kingdom Metazoa; phylum Chordata; class Aves; order Passeriformes; family Sturnidae; genus Buphagus; species Buphagus erythrorhynchus. The sequence goes on along the minus strand of VZTT01020145.1, from coordinate 37,975 downwards.
ATTAAAATTTAGTGGTAGTGGTTAAGACAGATAAAAAGAAAGGAAAAATCTCAATAAAATATGTATTTTCAAAACATAACAAATTGATATTAGAATATAATTTATTTTGTGCATGTCCTGCATGCACAAACATTGTGGTTATAAACCAGGTTAAGTGCATGCCTTGTACAGAGCTAGATGTGTGGAAAAACGTACAGGCATGTTTGGGAAGGAGCTGGGGTTTTCTTTTTAAGTTATCATTTGGTTTTGAAGAATCCACATTTTATTTTCTTGCATCTTTTTTCAGTAGAATAATTTAAAAATGCCACCAGGTTACCAGACCATATTACTTTGTCTTTCTGATAATGAAACTACAGCATGCTGGGAAATACCCAATAACAGATTAGCTCTTAGGGTTGGTGATTATACCACTAACAAAATACCTCCCTACATATCGATTAAAGACACTGAAAGATTCTCTACATAATGTGTTACTGAATGCAATATCCTGTGCTGCTTTACAGCCTTCAAACACAACCACCCAGGCAGGAATCATATGTTTTCAGATAATCACTGCAGAAAATTCTAAAGAGCCCCTGATGCCTTTTTGGCTATACTGGCAGCTACAGACCTCTGAAAAAAGCCTGACAACACTCCTAGTTAAATTCTCAGTTCTTACATTAGCCTCCCTACCCCCCTGTTTCACAAAATTCAGCCCCTTGGGTCAAATGGCAGCACAGATGCTTGGGACTCCAGGTAGTGCTGCTTGTGTGCTGCTGAGAGCTCCTCAGATACTGCATACCGTGGAGAAGACAGAGAGGGAGGCAGAAAGAAAGAATAAAAGAAAGGAAGGAAGAAAAGAAAGCAAGCACACACTAGGTAAAAGCTCTGTGTTTTTAAGGTTGAAGTAATTTAAATTGATTACATATCAGGTAGAGATGCCTGTAAAATTTACAATTCCAAACAAACATGGATAAAGTAGTTTGTAGTAAATCCATCTGGGAAATTAGCAATTAACCACTTGCCAGTCTATAAAGCCAGCTTAATATGGACTACAATAAGCAAATATTCTGGAAAACTAAACCTAGATAGGAAAGGGCTCATTTTCAGAACAATGTATTTATATTTTATAATAAATTTCAGTAATATTCTTTCTTTAGTTGAAACCTCCAGTAGCCTGCAAACTTTCTGAAATATATTTCTGCCTTAACAACAGTACTTGGGATTTAATCATTTATTAGTAATTTATTTTTCCCAAACTGTACCTGTAAATTTTAAGCGGGAGAAAGGAATGAAGGCACAGAATGGTTTGTTAATGAAAGAAAAATCCTGCTCTCTTCTGTGGACTTAAAAAGGCTGCCATGCTCCTGCTGCCCACACTGGCAAGGCTGCCAGCACAGCCCAGTGTGACAGCATGCTGTGAGCTGTACCCAGCTGAGAGAGTGAGACAGCAGCTTCCCATCCCTTGGAGAATAATGAATACTGTCCTGATAAACATATCCAGGCACAGGCTACTTTCTAAAAAACAGGGAAGAGAAATGCCATAAGAAAGGCTTTTTTATTGTTGGTTTTAATATTTTTAATACCACAGTGTTCCTAGCAGGCTGCATTATCTCAGCAGGATCACTAAAAGACCTGATATCAATAGTCACTCTCAAATTCTAGCTAAAAAGAATCAGAGCCAACTGCACTCACAGAAAAACAAACCCAGGAAGCCAATCAAAAAGGAAACTCCAGCATGTGATGCTATAGTTCCTGTGAGACCACCTGGCAAAGGAAAATGGAGAGTGAGGAATTCACCACTTCATGAAATACTCATTGCATATTCACATACAGGAAAGTGTCTCTAAAACAGGCAGATGTTCAATGATACCAAAGTATGTGGTATCAGAAATACTCCAGTGCTGGAAAGTGTTTGCCTCATCCCTCTTCATGATTGTTCTTATTTGTTATGTTTGGCTGTGTTGCTATCAGGTTTAAACCTTTTAGTACTGCTGAAGATGAACCTAAAACAAGCTAAAGTGAGAATTTAGTGTCAGAGTTTTGAATGCTCTTTCAAATCTTAACCCTGCTGGGCTGCTGCAATATTTTCCCAACTTACAGATATAGAAATATCTGATACAGAGGTCCAAAGATAGGACAAGCCAAAAGTCAATTCAGAAGAAAGGAGGGGAAAAACCCCCAATCCCTGCCCCCCCACAAAAAAAACAAAAAACAAAACCCCAACAAAACCCCAACAAAACAAACAAATGAAAAAACCAAACCAAAACAAAACCCCAACCACACTATCACCTTTGGAAGAAGCTGATTTCTCAAACATGCACCCACAAGAAAGTCAGTTCTAAATCAAGTCTAAGTTCACCACACCAAAGATATGGATGGCTTAGAATCTATAGAGTAATTCCAGCTTCTCTGACCTAAGCAGAATGATACCCCTGAGTGAATCTACTCTGCACTGGACAGGGGTCACTGGGAAAAGCAGCTCCACACTAACAGCACGTCCAGGATCCTTGCAGCTGCTGCAGTGCAGCCCTTGCTGCAGGGGTGGCTGGCACCAGGCTGGTGAGGGGCCAGGAGCCCTGGGGTGTAGAGTGCAGCATCCTGACAGAGTTTCCTTCCTGGGAAATCCAGAGTGCAGCATCCTGACAGAGTTTCCTTTCTGAGGAATCCAGAGTGCAGCATCCTGACAGAGTTTCCTTTCTGAGGAATCCAGAGTGCAGCATCCTGATAGAGTTTCCTTTCTGGGGAATCCAGAGTGCAGCATCCTGACAGAGTTTCCTTTCTGAGGAATCCAGAGTGCAGCATCCTGACAGAGTTTCCTTTCTGAGGAATCCAGAGTGCAGCATCCTGATAGAGTTTCCTTTCTGGGGAATCCAGAGTGCAGCATCCTGACAGAGTTTCCTTTCTGAGGAATCCAGAGTGCAGCATCCTGACAGAGTTTCCTTTCTGGGGAATCCAGGGTGCAGCATCCTGACAGAGTTTCCTTTCTAAGGAATCCAGAGTGCAGCATCCTGACAGAGTTTCCTTTCTGAGGAATCCACCAACTCCTACCCTCCTTCTACAGATTTGGGTTTTGTCACTTGGGCTGAGGTGGAAATCTATTTCAGGTACTGGCTCTCAACTCAAAAGTCTACAAACTTTCTTCCCACTCTGCACTACATAAGTTTAACGTTGTAACAAATTTGATGCAAAATCTCCTAGAATAAAACTTTAAAAACCTTTAAAATTTGAAGGACTTTTTTAGCTACAAAATTAAAATTCAGTCCTTTCAGAAATAAGGTAAAATTTGTCTTCCCTACTCTTTGTAACTTGATTTTAGGCCCTTTTCCCAGTCTAATTAATCTGCTCTCATTAGAAAGAGGATTGATTTGCACAACTCCAGTTTGATGTCAGTACGTGCTTTACTTTCTAACAATTAACATTACATTTCTTTGTAGCTTTGTACATTAGCATACATTTCTTCTGTAAGTACAACGGCCTTTTTCTTTTGAGTGAGAGGCACTGATACACACTGAGCTCTGGAGGAATCCGAGCTCAGTGTGTAAAAGCTTAAAATATGACATTTCTGCAGAGTGGAAAGGGAAGCTGTTTTTTCACTTTGGTAAAAACTTCAGGTACCTATTATAAGGTGTCTACAGCTATAAATTTGACTTAGGAGCAGCTTGTTAAAACCAGAGAATGATATTCTTGTACTATTTTTCAGTCTAGAGGCAGTTCAGTGGAAGAGAAAGATACATCAGCTCAGCGCTGCCTGCTGCCTTCAGAAGCAATTCTGAAGATTCTTCCCAACAAACAAACCAGCAGCTTTCCCATGAGCTGCTTCAGCTGAAGGAGCTGAGAATTCCTCTCCTGAACACAAAATCAAACAGGAAAGAGCTGCCCACTTCATCCTCTTCTTAATCATAAAAGTCAGAGCAGTAAAATCTCAGTCTGATGTTCTTTCTTGGTTTTCCCTGGAATGACATTCTGCTGCATATTCTGCTGCACTGATATTAAAGCAAACTGTTTATATTGCAGTTAACTAAAATATGACAAAAATCTAGATATCTTTCAGCAGATTGTTCTGAAAGTAAAACAATCCCTTTGATGAAGCTTTTTTGGTTGGAAAAAAAAAAACATTAAAAAGGACTTCTTCCAGTTTCATATCCGGTAAAAGATAACCATTAGAGGATGAGAACTGAATAGCATGGGAGTAAAAAATTTATAGTGTTTTCTAGTTTATTACTGTGTATTTGTAACACAAACACATGTCTGTAACAGGGCTACACTTTATTGTTCTTTTTAAGGGCATTCATAATATTTCATAATAACGAATATTGCTGTCCCTCTCAGACTGCCCCTACCTACCTTCATATGCAGCAGCTTTGATAGACTATGCTGGTCCCAGTACAGAACACTTTGACGTGAGACTTCAGCTTTTGGAAACTACTTTGTTGAATGAATTGGGATTGAAATTCCAGATAGTCAAGTTCATGAAGAAATCCCTGCAGTTTTGCAGCATTTTATTTCTTTTACAGCATATTTTACAGCAAAGTAGGACTTTGTTTATGCAGCCATGATAGGCTTGGAAGTCAGCAGTGCCATCCTTACAGCACCACAGCCACATTACCTATTTTTCCTCAGTCAAACAAAACCATTGGAGATTAAATTAATAGTTCCATACCTGCTTCCTAAAAGCTGTAGTACAGATATACCTATCTACATACTCTTCTCATAATATTTTGAACATCCTTTTGTTCTTGAAACATTCTTTGAACAGCATTCAACAGGACCAAGGAATCTTATTAACAACTGAAGTGATGATACAAAAACAGAAATAGATAAATTATTTCCTCTAATAAATTAACATGTAGCGCTACAATGAAATGCAGATATGAGATTGGAATCAGAGTCAAGAGACAAGTGTGGATTAAGGTCTGTTAAGATTACCCTGTATTTGCCCCATCTACTCTGCAATTTCTGTACCTCCATAGCTGCAATCTGCAGAGGTGCTTAATATGCACACAAACAAATGCATCCTCAGCCACCTCCTGTAGTTTTCATGAAGGCTTTTGGAAAGATGATGGAATAAGTGAAGAACTCTTTTCTTCATGTACTGCACAGCTGATGTGTGTCCATAGGAAACCCTGATTACAATGGACAAATGGGACAGCACCCATAGCAAGCACCTGGAATATTCTGCACATAAACCCTTGCCTCTATTGGCCACAGCTTTGGTATCTGGCAAACTCTTCTTACAGGATGCCCTTCATATACCTTTGTCCTATATCCAGTGCTAGAACATTCTACATCAATATTACATCCAAATTATGTTTCCAATTAAAAAAAATCTTTAAAATTGTTGTTTGTTTTGGTTTATTTTTTTAAGAATTGAACAGACATAGAAGAAAGATGTGAGAAGCCAATGTCCCACGTCCCTCATTCCCTTCTGCTTCCCTGGCCTTGAAAACAAAAGAAGTGTTAAAAGCACTTCACAATTGAATGTATTTTTTTCAATTCATATGAGACCCCTACAAGAGAGGGGAAGAAAACCATATAATTTTCCTCCTTCATTTTCCACGTAGTGCAGATAGATGCTCATTTTTATTTAAATGCTGCATCTACTGAGGAAGTATTTTATATCAAGAGAATGAGGAAAAAAAAAAGACCTTACCTTTTCAAAGATTAAATCAATTATATTAATGGAAATATTTCTGCCATATATTATAATGGGGCAAAAACAAAATAAAGAAGACAGGCACAAAATTCAGCAAAGCAGAACATATATCTACCCAGGGATATATCTGATATAATATCTGATATTGGAAGAATACAGCTCTAGACCAGCAGTGAAATTGATTGAGTGATGTTATCTGAAACCAGGATTAGCAAAAGGGGAAAGAAAATGAGGAAATATGGAGGAATGACCCATAGTATATATCTTGTAGGTCACCAATCCCATCAATCATCTCTGCTATGATTACACATTGCTGGAGAGAAATTGGGCTGAAATGTTAATGATCTCATGATTTACATTCTGCCAGAATCCTTTCACTTTCCTGTGCAGCCTCAGAAATAGCTCACAAGCTCCAGAGTTCAGAAACAGCAGGATGAGGGGAAATCACAATCATATTTCATAACTCAGGTCATTACTATTTGTTCCTGTGGCAGTAGCAAAAGAGGCTTCCTCTGCTGAGTACACCATAATAACTGCTAAAATGTTTCAAGGACTTCAAATATCTTGGGGTCATCATTTCAGTTCCTTCCAGAATATAAAATCTATCACAGTAGTAGTTTTAGGGGATTGTTTGTTTGGTTTTGTTTGGATTTGTTTTAAGAAAAAACAAACAAACAAACAAACAAAAAAAACACCTAAAAAACCCCAAACCAAAATAAAAGTTGTCCTACAAGGAAAATTTTAAGTTTAGACAATCAAATTAATTTTAGGTTGTAAAACAGAGGAATGTTATTTTCCATTTTAGTTAAACAAGATATTCAATTATTTCTAATTACCAATTAACTCTTCCAACTGTTGAACTACCACCAGAACTGTTCAAATCTACCAAAAAACCCTCTACTAGGACAGCTTCTCTCTGTCCTCCTTCACACTGAATTTTTTTGCAATCTGTGTCAACTGCCAAAATTTAATTTTAGTTTTGGAAAGGAAAAAAAAGAACACCAAAAAAACCAACCAAACCAAAACATTCAAAATATCAGAATGTTTCCTTTTTCCTTGCTGAAATGAGTAAACTATTTATTATCATAACAATATCTTGGGATATGTTCCACATCCCATCATCCCATTTATGAGACAATAGTTTTGCTGTTGAACAACAGGGGAAGCTTATTCAGCGTGTTAATTAGAGGAACAGCTGCTTTGTGCAGTACATTTTATACCTGGAATCATTTTCCCTGAATATTTGAAAAAGGAACCCTCAGTAGTTCTTTCCTTCCAAAAGTGTCATCTTGGGATACAGAGAAGCACCTTAGGAAGGTGAGCACAATAATGAGAAAGTGAGAAAGACAGATTGGAGAAAGGCATTGGAGAGACAGAACAAAGAAAAAGAGGGATGAGGAGCAGCACAGGGAATGTCACAAGAGGAAAAGCAACATGGGAGAAACTGCAGCACAAAGTATAAAGGAGAAGGAAAAAACAAACAATAGAACATACTGAGGAACTTAAGGCTGAATTAAAATAGGGAATAATGAGGAAAGAAGAGAACATCAACATCCAGAGAATGGAAGAGGGCAAAAAATAAGCTACAAGTAGAAGGGAATGATGGAAGACATTTTGTAAGTTCTCTCTTCTACTTTTCCTAACATGGGATGGGAACAAAATTGTCTTAGAACTCCTGAAAGCCCAACAAAATGTGTACCCCTCACCATCACTGAAGAATTCCTATTAAACGTGTATTCTAATAAATTTAAATATCTTCTAAAACATAACAAATTTCTTCTTATATCTCATAACTGTCTCAGGCCAGCAGCTGGTCAAGACTAATTTCCCAGAGATGCTGAAAGTATTTCCCTACTTAATTTCTTTCTCCTACCCCTTTTCTTCTCCAGTGCAACAAATGAAGCCACTGAACAAAATGAACACTGAAAAAAAAATGTTCCACATTTGAAGAGAAGTCCCTCTGAGGCTCTTTATACCATGAGGGAAAATGTCATGAACAAAGTTTCCATGTGCAGCAGGGAGGAAGTCAAATAGAAAGCATGTGTCTTTGCCACTTCTTGAAAGAAAGGCAGAAAATATACTTGAGACTTTTTAGATGGCTCTAATACCACATGTAAAAAAAATATAAATAAAGATCTAGTTGTTAATTTTGATCAGACTCAGCCCAGTCTTTGTTAATGAAGAAAGTCTAAAAAATGCTGAGATGCCTTTGATATATTTCAATAAATACCAAAACAAGGAAATTGGTAAAAGTTATTTTGGAAGTCAGATTTCTGTTGAAGCAAAGAAAAAAACAAAACAAAAAACCAAACAAACAAAGCAAACAAAACAAAAACAAAGGAAAAAAACCACACACACACACACAAAAAAAACCCCCCACAAAATAATAATAATAAAAAAAAATCAAAATCAGCCAATCTAAAGGCATATACAAGAATGAATCACCTGCTTTTGTTAAAAACAAAATTTGCCCCACTAAAAATACTGAGTCTCTTTCACATTGATTCATCAACATTTTCCAACAGAACTACACACTAGAAAAATAAATAGAAATTATGGCAAGGCATTTATACATTCCCAGTGTGTCTGTAATTACCTAAGTGTTCATAATTTTCCTTCTTATAATTTCACACATGTTATTCTGAATATTCCTGTGAAATCTTAATTTAACTTCCAGTCCTTGTTCAGTGGATTGGTAAATGCATACAACTACATGTATACAAAGCAGAGACACCACTTTCCCTGTACATACAAAATGCTTGCAGGCTTCTGAAAGCATATACAAGAAATGGCAAAATTCAGAGTTACTGTCTATTTGCCTTTACTTAAGAGCAGTTTTATTAATTAAAAATTAGATATTTTCAAATAACTAGTGCTGAACATAGCTAGCAGTAGCATCTGGAACATGGAAGAAGTGGGTGTAAATTGCTATTGCTTCACTTCATAGCTGTTTACATTCAAAAAAATGACAGCATGGGACAAGACTGAATTAATCACTGTCTTTTAAATTAGGATTTATTATCCTTTTAACTCACCTGGGAAAGAACACATTTTAAGTGTAACTGACTTGTTATTAGACAAATCAATAGTCTTTTGTTTCCCCCTCATTTTCCTTTTAACTTGAATATACAAGCACCTGTCAAATACTGAAATACCACAGTGAAACCAGCCCTCTTGGAGACAAGCAAAAATGCTGCAGAAGGTCTTAGAAAACATGCCAATAAATATGTCTGTACTGAGGAAATGCATTTGGCCAAGCTTTTAGGCAACTAATTATTTGCATTAGGTGGATTGCTCTAGTTCACACTGTGGGAGCAGGAGTGTTGATTCTGCAGGACTGAGGTGCTTTGTGGAGCAGTAGCAGGAATAACCTGTTCTGGATGTCCTTAACTTACATCCACCTACTGCAAACCACACAGACCTTGCTAATGAAAAAGATTATCAATGACAAGTGAGTGGAAAAAATTCTCCCTCATATTACCACAAAACTGTAAGTGAAATTATAATTCTTGGTATAAAGTGAAGGTGTCAATCACATCAACACACAACTTCTGAAAGGAAATGAGTCACCAAGCAGGAAAATCTACTGAAATGGGTAATTAATGGAAGGCTCTTGGAGGGTTTGATCACTGCTGGTTGCAGCCTGTGCCTTACTGTGCTGGCAGTTTCTCCCCAGGAATGTGGAGCAGAAAGGGAAGAAAGGGAGCAAGGGGAAGCATGAGGTCAGGAGATCTGATTTAAACTGCATCTTAGAGATGACTCATTGCTGGGTATCAACACAACATAATGCCACTGATCTGTTTTCTCAAGAGAAAACAGCCCTGATGGCTGTGTGGGGAACAGAAACCTTTGCACCAAGGACCCCTGAGCAGACATGGTGAGACAGGTGCTGTACACAGACAGAAATGTGTGATGGAGAGATTTCCATAATCTGAACATTGGTAT
>VZTT01020142.1:1079-15315 GCA_013400855.1 Buphagus erythrorhynchus | reverse complement strand
TGACACACTTATGTTTAAAAAATTACACATTTTCCAGTATTTTTCCAGCACTTCTTGAGTATGCTGGTACTCTCTGAAGCAGAACATATAAGATTCACTTTTGTAGATTAATTTTAAAAAATCAGTCTTGCATATTCATAGAAAGTTCTTCCTAGTATTTGTTCAGCTTTAAAATCCTATTCAGGTGCAATTCTCCTAGCAATTTTCCCATTTGTTAGTAATTCTACAGGAATAAGATATTACTGATTGTATGTTTCTATGCTACAGTAGGCCTTCATATGAACACTGTAACCACTAGCCATAAAACTCAAGAGTTTGATTCAAATTTTAAGCTGGATTTTATTTTTTGCGTGTACAGCATAACATGTAAGGACAACTGCAGAATTTCACTCTGTGGAACTCTAAGAAGGAAAATGTCTTTTTTGGTTTAATCTTTTCTTTTTTCAGTTAACCACTGCTCAAAGCACCTGGACTATAAAACCATCTTCTTAATGAAGCCAGAGCCTAAAGATCAGAAGATAATTTGAACAGTTTCCAAGTAACTGCACAGATGCCCAATTTTAAACAGCTTTTTAAAATGGCAGACAAATAAGAAATTACTAAAAATTAAATCTGAAATTTAAAAAAAAATTGCAAATATTATCCAACTTCTTAATGATAACTGTAACAAGTCATTGGAGCACAAGGAAAGTGGTTCATTAGTCATGAGCTTTAAATTGAATGTCCTTCTGAAAGATATGCTATAACTCAGGCACAAATGATCAAATTTGATTATTTTCAAATACACAGAATGGAAAATAATAAAATTCTCTGCAGGAATTACTGAGAAAATTTTTATAACTTAAGAAGGTGTTATGCAGCCATTCAGAAGACATTAATTATAGTCTGTGGCTATTTAGGCCCAGAAAAACCTCTTCTGAGAGTNTGTTAGAATAAAGTTGTCTCTTTCCTGTCTTGAGAGCGACCATGTGGCTGTGTGTCTTATTACCGCTGCTCAAGCGGTTAATGCCCTAACACACAGCCACAATAGTCCTTTTGCATTTTAGGATTGTGTTTTCTGACTATAACATCATATCGGGATATGGTCCATATGGAGCAGAACTGCTGAATCAGATGTTACTACTATTTCTACATTATTTTATTCATTATAGTTCCATTTTCATACTTAGATTGCTGAGAAAATTTTTCATTCTAGAAAAGTTACATGCCAAACTTCTATGTGTTTAACCTTCTTTTACAAAGGATATCCTTAAAATCAAATATTAATCTGATAGCACTTCCTTTAAGTAGGAAAAACACTAACCACAATTTTGTAGATGAAATTTAATGATATACATTACAAATCAGTTTTTCTCCCACTAATTTTTACCATCTGATTCTGCTTTGATTTGCCTTCAAATATATTTGGCTATATAAAATTTTGTTTCCATATGCTGGCACAAGTTCTTTAGAAGTATAACTCTGCTGATTTATTTGCAATATTAAAAATAATTTGTTATGTCCTCATATTTAGATCAATAATCTGTCTTTAATATATTGCTACCTTCTAGCTTGATGTCTTAAGAAAATGAGGCTTATAAAATTATTTGTCAGTCCACCCTAAGAGCTTTCTAATCTGTTGGCCAATTTAATTCAAATTTGAGAGAGAGGTGAAGTCTCCATGACATTATGTTAGCTCAAGATTTGTAAAGTTTGGTAATCTGTGGGAAGGAAAGGGACCCTTCAAGATACTGAACAAGAAATGAAGTTAGGGATGCAGAGAGAACAAAGGAGAGCTGAAACAGAAAAGCTGCAGGTGATATGAGAAGAGCTGGCATCTTTGGAAGGCGGGAAATCAGAGCAAAAAGCAAAAATCTGGGGAAAAAAGTTCATGCTGGACAAATGTTCATTCATGGAATTGACTTGCATGATTTTCTATGATTTCCAGTAGATTCATTTACATGAAAAGAGAAAGGGAAATTATCCAGCCTGGCCTGAAAAAGCATTTAATCCTGAAAGGTCCTGAGTGCTTTATCTGTCACTTGAGCAAATCTTGGATACAGAATCTGACTTTATTTCATTTGCAAGAGTAATTTCTGTGATTCTCTACTGCATTTAGAGTAAGCAACTGCTTTTAAACTACAGGTCATAGCTTTATTATGAGTGTAAGATTCATAATTGCATTAAGACTTTCCAAAAGAACATCTACAATAGAAACATTGAGGTTTAATTTGCATAAGCTGCAGCACTCCCTTCAGAAAAGAAAATGCTTTAATTTTTAGCATAAAATTGTTCTATTCATGTTATAAACCAAAGGCACTTAAATAATATGGAGAAGCAGGAATATTCCCCAAACCACTCTGACATGAATCAGTTCAAAGCCTTTGCAAATTGTTTTTATTTCAGCAAGTAAAATCATTTCATCTTATACCCCTGTAGAATCTTGTGGACACATTGTTAGAGATCTAGGAAAATTACAGCCAGGAAAATTTTTCCCAGGCTGGAGTTTCTCCTGTTCTCTCAGCTTCATTCCCAAGCTGATAATGTGTCAGCTTTGGTAGGGAGATTTTCTCCAAGGATGATAATTTGGTCAAAATAGAATGGAATTAATAATATTAGATTAACATCTGGTGCTGGCCGTGGGACTTATTCTGAAGTATTGTCCCAGAGGTATTTTCTCAATTATCCAATGAGCTACTGTCTTGCCTTAGCTCTGCAGAAGATGCTATAAAAGTACGAATCCTGCTCTGAATGAATGTCTCTTTCCTATCTTGAGAGGGACCATGTAGCTGTGTGTCTTATTTCCATCACTCCAAAGGGTTAATGCCCTAACCCACAGCTACAGAATCTGGCACGCACATACACATTACTAATTTACAGCAGAAACCAGGACTCCTCTCAGAAGTGGGTATGAATGAATCAAGACCAGAGCAGGCATTTTCCTAGTACTATGAGGGAAAGCAAGTGCTAACTACATCGAAGTTGGCCTGACTACAAGTAAAACACCAGCCAAGGAGAAAAAGCACAAACATATTTTCACTTTGAGATTGTGAAAAATGGCTCTACCTTTCCTGAAGAGAACAGGATAATGCTGCTTATACCTGCTGAGCAGCTCTGCTTCTTTCACCAGGCTTTGAGCAGAAGAGACTGAGCAACAGTCAGCTCCTTTCCATCTGCTTTCCCTTGTGCACACTTGGCTTACTGCTGGTTTGCATTTTTGAGAGGCCTTTTCTCCTATTTTGCTAGAAGGCACAGTCGGTTTCTTCCTTGTCCTTGGGCTGTGTAGATGCACTCAAAACCAGAGTAACCAACTTTTTCCTCTGTACAGCAAATGGGCGCTATAAAGTGGCTGCTAGTAGTTGAAAACCCAAGTGGCACAAATAGCAGCCATTATGTTTGTGACTCTGTAAATGGCTAAGACAGGCATTACCTTGCCCATCTGATCCCCACCTTTCCTATAAATACGTTTAAGCCAGTTCTGCTTGAGCTGGGGCACATCAATGGCAACCTCTGCTCAAGGTGCCTTTTTCCAAGTCCCTTTTTCTCTGATCAGAATGCAAACTATAAATTGCTTAGTTCACACCCAGAGGCATGTATACGAGGATGAAATACTGTACAAATCTGAGTAACCCTGGCAGGTCTGAAATCTTTGGCCAGAAGATCATCTAAATCAGTCTCTGGAAGTGTTCATCAGTAATTTCAGTGACAGCCTCATACCAAAGACATTTGCTAGTTATATGTACTTTTTTCTGGCCTTCAGCACAAGCTGTTAGAACTAATTCCCCTTCACCTCTCTAAGCCTGCCTCTAACCAGAGATGAAGGTATTTTTAATTTATTTTTAGGGACTCATCAAATGTCTGTTTCTTCTTATTTCTGTCCTGAAATCTAGCCAAAAGTTTCAGTCTCATCCCTAATCAGAATGGATCATACCCATTCAAATTAAGCCCTCGCTCTACAAAGGATTCAGCTGTCTTTGGAAAGAGCTTAATAGAGTCACTTTGTGTCTACCCAGAGCTACTGGCAAAGCTGACTTTCTCAAATACACACATAGGCAGAGCCTCACTCTGTTTCTCTCCCTTGGTGGCATAACAGCAGCAAGCATCCATAGGGGTCTCTGGCAAGGACCCAGGTCATACTGATACTACCTGGCAGAACAACATCCACCTTTTTTTTTTTTTTCTCACTGCTTATATGTATTTTCAAGGTTAACAATGTTTTTATTACTCTAATCCTAATCATTCTTCATCTCAGTTTCTGCCTGCCTACCCTTTACACTCTCTTCAAGACATTTAGGGGACTTAATTTTGGTGTCAAGCAGATTTTGGATATTGTTTAATCTCTTTGGAGAGAGAAGTGAAAAAGAAAATGCTATAAAATTATTCAGAATATAAAATATCACCTGTTAATTCTAGTGATTTACCTTGGAGTACAGTACTTCAGGACAACCTGGTAACTGAGCATACAAGTCACAGCATGCAGATTAGCTTCAGCTCCTTTAGAAACTAAGAATCATAACTTTTTGAAAAGCTGTTTGTACTCTTTTTTTGTGACTAATATGACCCAATCTATCTAATAATGATAGGTTGGAATCCACATCACACAGAAACAAGATTTTTAAAAAGCATTTAAATCTTCATTATTCTGAGCTCCCAGTATGATTCAAAGAATGAATTAGAAACCCTAGAGATGGGTGCATGAGGGAATAATCTTTCCTAGACTGTGTAGTGTTTTAAACCAGTGGTGAAATGAAATGATTGACTGTGTGCAAAATCAGTGAAGGAGTTGTGAGGGCATAAGACTGACCTGAAAATTTTTATGAAAAACTTTTTTTCCCTTAGGGACATATTCAAAAAGAAAAATAAAGTAATTGTCTGCAAAAGGAACTGTTAGAGGTCATAGAGCTTTCAACTATAAAAAGGCAGTTATTCATTAAAAGCCAACAGTGTTCACGTACAGTGAAAAAGAATCAGCCAGTTCTATTTAAATACAGTTCTGGATAAGGGGAAATATATTCAACACTACATATGCCTGTAGGTGCTTGCTGATGTTTATCCTTCCCTGTGTTTTTTTTCATAAGTAGTGCAGAGGGTCATGGCCCTGATTCTTCTCCCCTTTTTTCCTCATCCCCTGATGAAACATCTGAGATTCATGTGCCTGGATTTTGTTGGTTGCATGGAGAGGGGAAAATATATGCTATCCCTTTAGGTTCCTACAGACAGGAAGTAATCAAAGTGGTAATTAAATAGGAGTGTACTAGTCTGGTTCACTAGATGGCAATCAGGAGTAGTTTTGCTTTGAGCTAAGAAAATTTTTGGGACAATTGTTATGATTATTATGCCATATATGTAATCCCAGTCAAACCCATAGAAGCTCTATGTTTGAATTCTCAAGCTCTAAGAGTTTGTATAACTTCAACATAGCAGAATAAAACAGCATTTATGCACAAACAATAAAACAGAGAAAATGTTTTAAGGGGAAAAAATGTTAGTTGTGTCATATCATGATTTAGCTTAAAAATAGGACCTTTCCCAAGAGGTGTTGGCAGAAGCTGTGAGCCCCCACCAGATGATACAGCGCTTCTGCACCAAGATGGCTTAAAAAGAGAATCACACATTGGTGAGGTTGGAAGGGACCACTGGAAGTCATCTAGTCCTATTTTCTTCTCAAGCAGGGTCCCCTATAGCACAGTACTTAGGAAGTCCATATGGCTTTATAATATCTCTAGGGAAATAGGCTCCACAACCTGTCTGGGCAACCTGTTCCAGTGCTCTGTCACTCCCACAGTAAAGCTCTTCCTCATGTTTGGGTGGAACTCCCTGTGTTTCAGTTTGTGCTCATCAAGTTTGTGTCCTTCTCTGCAGAGCTGCTCCCCAGCAGGTCAGCCCCAGGCTGTGCTGGTGCCTGGGATTGTTTCTCCTCAGGTGTAGGGCCCTGCCCTTGCCTTTGTTGACTCCTTTGATGTGCCTGAACCATACTGGTGTAAAGCCTCAGATCAAACAGTGTTTGATGACCCTGACAGAAGACCCTCAGAATTTGGGGCTGTAGCACTTTGGGGCAGATGCTTATTTTCTTATTACCTACATGTAAATCAGAAGACACAGTTTAGTGTTCTAATGAAAGATTACAAACTCACCAAGATTCAAGACTTTGCAAATGCCCAGGTTTCTCTTTCATTCCTTTTAAATTTTAATGAGCTCAAATTTATTTTGGTAAATATTCTTTGCTTAATACAAAAGTCATTTGCAAGAATATCCTAAATGTTTTCAAAAATTTAAAGGCATATTTCACTACATCAAACCAGGAATTTTGAAGTATTAATCAACATTATACACACTTTTCTAAATTTCAAAAGCAGACAAAAGATGCTAAGTAGGTATTTTCTGATGCAATTTACTAACTCATCTTTTCTTTCCCTCCCTTGTGTCAGCTTTTCATTGAAACACACAAATAATTCCATCAAAATAATTCTGATCTGAAAGCAATTAAATAAATGAACCAATTCTTAAGTCTTTATCTTGTAATATAAATTTACCATGAGAAAAACTGTTATGTCTAATCTAAGCTCTGATTTTAAAAAATTAACATCAGCATAAATGCACCCACAATGCTGTTTCTTGGTCAAATAATGAGCAGGGTTCAGAAGCAATCACAGCCCTGACAAAACATTATTAAGTCTATCTATGGCATATTGACTATTTGAAACATGCAGATTCTGCTTTCCCTTGTCCTCTGCATTGTGTTATTATCTGAACAGACTTTTTCATTCCCATAGTACAAAACCCTCCAAGATAAACCAAACTCAGAAATCATCATATCCAAAATAAAATTTCAGAGGGACAATCTCCAAATACGCATCATATAGAGTAAAAAATTCATTTTTTCTTTAGAATGATGAATCTAGAGACCCAGCACTTTAATAAGATTGACAATCCCTGCATACAGCATGGCACAGACTGTGCCAGTGCCTCCAGCTTCAACTGAGTCTTTTTGTAGACAATTTTTCAGGGAGTCAGCTGTAATGTTCTTAAGTGCAGATGCTGGCCCAGAAATCCCTAGAGTCCAAGAGTTTTCACTAGATATAAAAAGAAAGAATGTCTGATCAAGGATCCATTACAGTTTGCATTCTGGCAAAAACCCTTCTGATCTCATATTGAGGGATTCTAAGGAGCCAGAGATGCCAATGAACTTCCCAGATTCACAAATAAAGTATCACAGTAACTTTCAATTAAATCAAAAAATGAAATACATTGAAAGAATGTGGAAGAAGAAACAAGTCTTTAATCTCTTTGGTCATTTGGATGGGAGAGAATCGTAGAATTACTTGAGTTGGAGGGGATCATCTAGTTCCTACCCTCCTGCCATGGGCAGGGACATCTTACACTGTACCATGCTGCTCAGAGCCCCATCCAACCTGGCCCTGAACACTTCCAAGGATGAAGCACCCCCACAACTTTTCTGAGCAACCTATTCCAGTGTCTCACCACCCTCACAGCAACACAGTTTTTCCTACTATCTCATCTCAACCGACTCTCATTTTGAAGCTATTGCCCCTTGTCCTGTCACTAGTTAGGCCCCAGTTAGGTCACCCAACATCTTCTCATTTCCAGACTGAATAATCCCAATTGTCTCAGCCTTTCCTCTTAGGAGAGATCCTCCATCCTTCTAATCACCTTCTGTATACTTGCTCCATGAGCATGTCCTTCCTGTGCTGGGAGCCCAGAGCTGGATGCAGCCCTGCAGGTGGGGTCTCACAGAGCAGAGCAGAGGGGCAGAATCCCCTCCCTGGCCCTGCTGCCCACACTGCTCTGGATGCAGCCCAGCACACGTTTGGCTCTCTGGGCTGGGAGTGCCCATGGCTGGGTCATGTCCAGCCTCTCAGCCACAGCACCCCCAAGTGCTTCTGGGCAGGGCTGCTCTGGGGCTGTTCACCCCCAAACTGGATTGATACTGGGGTTTGCTCTGACCCAGGTGCAGCACCTGGCACTTGTTCTTGTTAAACCTCATGAGGTTCCCATGGGCCACTTCTCCAGCTTGTCCAGGTCCCTCTGGATGGCATCCTATCCTTCAGGAATGTGAACTGTACCACTCAGTTTGGGGTCATCTGCAAATCTGCTGAGGGTGCGTTTGATCCCTTTGTCTGTGTCATTAATAAAGATATTAAGTAACTCTGGTCCCAGGACAGACCCCTGAAGGAAACCACTTGTCAGTGATATCCATCAGAACCAGGAGCCATTGATCACCCTCTGTATGCAACCATCCACCAATCTGTCAGGCACCTAACAGTACACCCATTAAATACATCACTCTCCAGACAGAAGGATGTTGTGGGCAGCTGTGTAAAAGGCTTTAGAGAATTCAGATAAATGACACCTGTAGCCCTTGTCCACTGATGGAACCACCCAGCCACAGATGAGCACTGGGTTGGTCAGGCAGGACTTGCCTTGGTGAAGCTGTGCTGGCTGCCTCAAATCATCTCCCTGTCCTCCATGTTCCTTAGCACAGATTCTAGGAGGATCTGTTCCGTGATCTTCCCAGGCACAGAGGGGAGATTGAAAGGTCAGTAGTTCCCAGGGTACTCCTTTCTACCCTTTTCTAAGATGGGTGTAATGTTGCCCCTTATCCACTAGCCTGTGGACTTCATCTGACTGCTGTGGATTTCAAGTATCATGAAGAGTGGCTTAGTAACTACATCAGCCAAATCCCTCAGGATTCTGGGATGCATCTTGTCAGGTCCTATAGACTTATGCACATTTAGGTTTCTCAGGTGATCATGAACTTGCTCTTCTCTAACAAACGCTGGGACTTTGCTCTCCCAGTCTCCATCCTGCTGCTCATCCACTTGAGGGTGTGGGAAGAGAGGCTGCCTGTGAAGACTGAAGCAAAAAAGTATTGAGTAGCTCAGTCTTGTCTGTTGCTACTTTGTCTGTTGCTACTTGTTCACCAGTCTTGTTTGTTGGAGAGGGTACACGTTTTAGGTCTTCCTTTTCCAATTAATATACCTATAACCCTTTCCGTTATTCTTTGTGTCCTTCACCAGATTTCAGTTCCAGTTTTGCCTTGGCCTTCCTCACCCTCTTCCTACACAACCATATTTCTTCTCTATACTCTTCCTGTTAACTGTCTTCATTTCCACTGCTTGTGCTTTTGCTTCTTTTCCCTTAGTTTGACCAGCAGTTTCCTAGACAGACATCTGATCTCTTGCCTTCCTTTCCCAATTTTCTTCTCCTGGGAATCACTAGCTCTAGTGCTCGGTGGAAGACTTCCTTAAAGATCTGCCAGCTCTGTCCTGCTACCTTGTCCCCATGGGCAGTCTCCCAGAGCACCCAACTGACTACCTCCCTGAAAACCTGGAAGTCTGCCTTCCTAATGTTCAGAAGCCTGATGTTACTCCTTACCTAAGCTATATTCTTCCAGACTGCAGACTCCACCAGTGCAGGATCACTGCAGCCCAGGCTGCCTCCAATCTTGACATCACTGCTTATCTCACTTACAGAGGTGACCATCAAATCTGGTGTCACATTCCCTCTAGTTAGTAGGGCTGACTATCACCTGACCTAAGAATTTGTCCTCCATGCATTCCAGGAGTCTCCTGGACACACCTCACCATGACAAGATGACAAGGGTGGTTGAAGTCGCTCAGCAGAACAAGAGAAGGGTGGTCACAACATCTAACTCAGATTGTCCCATGCCACATGAAATATGGCTTGCTTCATTTGATACAAAATTAGACTACATCACTTGTACAAACAAGAAAACATGTTTTTGATCCTAGACAGCACATAAACTGTGTCACAAAAGAAAAATTGGAGTCAGGACTCAAGGAACCAGGGGTTCACATCAACAATCCACTCAAAAATAAGTAGATCTCTTCCAGAATTACAGTGTTTACCCTAGATGTTACAGAGTCAGGACATGTTCTGCTTCATGCTCAGCAAGCTTACTTAGAAATTTACTGAGACTGGACATGGATTTCTAAGGACGTATTCGATATCTCTTCTAATCTTAGTTTCCATGTTATTTAAGGCAACACTATAAAGCAACTATTTGCTTTGATAGAAATACATCAATCTAATTGAAACTAATGGAAATTACATGCCAGCAATGATGAGAAAACAGAGCCCCTGCTTCAAGTGCTGTATGCCATAGCTAAAACATATTTTTATTCCTTCTAATTCTAAAGGAAGCATTTGACTTTGAAGAACTGTGAATACAATCTAAACAAACTGATTTTAATCTATCTTTTAAAACCCAAGCCACAGAAATATTTTCAACTACAAGAACATTCCAGGATTGAATTTCCAACATTCCCAATAGGTGCTCACAAAACAGTGAAAGCACAAAAAATTAATTACTTGAAACTATTTACCCACCTCAAGGAGCCTTTGTAATGTCAGAGAGGTCATGTGAGCTTCTTCAAATTTGCATGTTATATATTTAAACCATGTTACTGCTTTAGCAATTAGAACTTTTCTCAGGTTCAGCAGGAGCAGGCAACCATGGACGTACAGCTGAGGGTTCTGTGCAACACATCTTGCTCCAATAGCTCTGCTGTTGTTTTCTTTGCTGCTGTTTTTCCACCAGCTTTCAATAAAGCAGTTCACAATGAGTTCCCAGTCTCAAAACCCTTGCGGGAGCACTGGTGTGAATATATGAAAACTGCTAAGCTTTTATCCGACAGTATGGGTTTTAACCTCTAAAAATTGCCTTTTGACTCACATAGAGCTGTGTTGCAAAAAAACAAAGGCTAGAACCTGCTGTCAAGTTTACCCTGTTTATCTGTAAACTTCACTGTCACTTAATGGTATGAGCAATTTCAATCATATCACTTAAGTCCTGCTGTGTGGAATTTTCACTGGGGTAAGAGGCACCTTAGGCAAAATAGATGTAATTGCTGTAGAGGTGAAGTAGTACATAAAATCAAGCACCATGGCTTCAAGAGCATTCTGTCAGTTTCTTTTAGAGCCTTGGCACTGATTTCAGTGAAAAATAGTATTGAAGAAAATTTCAGAAATACAGCATTTAGGGTTTCTTCAGTACAAGGAGGCAAAATTCTTTGAAATCTCATTTCTTTGAAAGATACAAAGAAAATAAAATAGAGGTTAACCTACTGCTGGCCCATTAGAGTGTAAAATACAGCATGGTGGTCTCATGATGGATTGAAGAACAATTGTTTTCAAAGTGAAAGATGGTAATAACTAAAGTTGTGCCTTTCTAGAGCTGGGCAGGTCAGCCTGTGATCAGCTGATAGCAATGGGAGGTTTCTGGATAAGCTCCATTTGTTGAATTAAACTTTCTGGTATTCCAGCAGGTACAAATAAAATAAACTGCTGCTCCATATTCTTCCTTGACTGACCTCTTCAAGTGAAGTCTCTACTTCTCCAATACATATTTTCAGGAAATTTAAGAAATAATTACAGAGTGCCAAATGCTGGGCTACACATTAGGGGCTATCAATAGGGTAGGTTTATTTAAAGCAGCAGTAGCAAATTGTATGTTAAGCAGTTACAGGCATTTAGCATACACATGCAGCTAAAAATTTCAAATAATATCGTTGGAGAATGAATTCTTGTCCTTGGTGAATTGCTGTCATGTTTGCCACGGGTGTATTAGAGCCACAGACGCACCTTGAATAACATGCTAAAAAAAAGCCATAGACTTTTCTTCCTACACAGCCTTTTGCCCATACCTCAGTATCTAATCATAATATAACCGTGATTTCTAATAGCAAAGGTGCTAAGGTGGTTCAAATAGCACTATCTTAGCTGATTTCTAGCACAAATCATATGGATGCAGCTCATTGAAAATACTACTCTCACTACTTAGCTATGCCTAAGTAGGCAGCTGTAATCTGCCAATAAATAACACAAATTAGAAGTTTAATAAACAGGTGTAATTTCTATGTTACCTGCCATTATAGTTTTAGCTATTTTTTCTTTTTCATTTTTACCACTCTTTTTGTTTTCCTCCTGGCCTTAATACTATAAAAGCTTAAGATGATTTTACTCTTAGAATTTTACTCTTCAGCCACTCCATAAAACTTCATTACATCCTTTAATCCTCTAACTTTCTTAATTAAGTTCTGAGTATTTAGAAAATAGTTAGACAAATTTTCAGGAGAGATCTTTCATTTTAATTACGCCTCTCTGGTGAATAAGGAATCTCTATGATCATTGTAGAGTAAGAAACAAAAGTTATAATCCCTCATAAAATGCTGCATAAAGTTGGGATGTGTCCTATAAAATCAAAGATGGAAACTATTATTTGTAAGGAAGTCAGTAAGTTATTTTCTACTTCAAAAATAGTAGGTTACTACTCCTTAATTACTCAAAACTTTTGATACACCTATAAAGCACCTGGTCTCAGGGTAAAATTAACACATTGAGACAATGGAATAGCTCTAGGCTTGCTGCAAAGCCAAAATACTTCCTCTGTTCTCAGGTTAACGTGTTATACAAGAGCTGTAGTGAATTCTTTCTCTGTCTTCATTGATCTTGAGTTATCATCTGCTTGCATCAATAGCAACCAAGCTCTTCCAAGCTCCCATTTTTCCTTAGTACCTAAAACTCTCTCTTTTTTTTTCCTCTCATCTCCACAGTCACCCCTTGACATGTTAATCAGAGCATCCTCTTCCTCTCTTTTCAGCTTCTTTTGAGAGGTCTGTCCCCATCACATTCCTCTGCCCTCTGCTTATCTCAGAAACACTCTAATCTCTAGAACAGACAGTTCACAGAGCTAACTCTCTTCTCCTTACCCATTCCCTCCAGGGCAGGTTGAAATCCTGATCTCTCTGACACTTTTCATGGATACCTGCTGGCCAGTATAAACAGCGTGTGGCCAAGGGAAAGCCTTTAATATCTTTTCAATCCACACTGATGGTTCAGGACAACATTGCAGTCCTGCTTGTCATCAGGTCCATGAGCTGTGTTTTCCTTGACTCAGATCTCCGTCCACGTCTCTCTCATTTCCCAGATATCTGGAAGCCTTGTGATTTATTTCTGCATATACCTTTCATACTCACCTATAAATAAGTGGTGCAAGCTAATAGCTGATACTAATTGCCTTTGCAGTACTGCAGGAACTTTTCTCTGACCTAGACAGAAGCACCTTTGCTTTGCTCATTTCTATTCTGAACACTGTTGTGATAGTCAGTTGCCTTGACTGTGTCTTTCCTGTCTTTGCATCTCTTCCATCCTTTCTTGGTTTTGTTTTTTGGTTTTGTTCTTTCAAATTAATTGCATTTCTGCTCTGTGTTGAAGTCCTTTTTTGGCTAGTTAATCCCCTAGCTATCTCCTTTTTGATAACACAAGGTCAGCTCTCTCCTTATTTCTACTCAAGGGCCAAAAATGCCAGCCCCTACCTGGCACTTCTGATTGTGCTTTCAGGAGTCCTTTGTGTTTTCTCCAATCTACTGCACATACATAGAAGAAACTTCTATAAACACGTGAAAATTAACTCGCTTATCTTCTTCACACACATACACCCTTTTCCATTATTTCCACACAACTTCCCTTTAATGATTAGGCTGTTTATTATGATATCTACATTGTTTCTTTGCTTTCTTATTCACCCACAACTATCTGCTCTCCATCTGTCACCTCAACTACTTTTTTCAAATTTTGGGGGTGCTATTGAATCAGAATTGCATCTCTGTTTGCATAACAATAAAAAAAATTCTTGTTCCAGAAGGCTTGCTCAAAAACTTTACCACAAAAGAATAAATATCAAACTGTAAAGCTGAATGTGTGGTCTAGGTGAGACACAGTGTCTATTCTGAAGAAACTAGAACTGTCCATGAGGCCAAACCCGATTCTGCCTGCAACCTACTCTCCTAGTCACATGTAAATGCTGTAAAGCCACTGGGGTTTTTAGTGCTGTCAGTTGGTCCACAGTCCAGATGTAGAAATGGGAGCCATAAAAACAAATCCACTCCTGTCATCACTTTACAAGCAGTTGTACAGTGCCCATAGAAATGAAACTACTAATTCATAAACCATAACATTGGAGATTGTGAAATAGTCCTGATCAGACATGCTGAACCATGACAGAGTAAAATTATGATAGTTGCTTGTCCTTATTTTTTTTTCTTGCCCGTTTAGAGACACTGGAGAAACAGCTGCCTTCAGGATGCACTGAGCACCAACTTGTGGCCCTGATAAAGATTTTGCCTTTTGCCAGATGGGGTCTAGGCTCACCACAAAGGACATGCATATTCCTTACTTTGCTCTTCCATCCAACTCCTTCTGCCTCTGGGGATGA
>VZTT01020140.1:14705-33396 GCA_013400855.1 Buphagus erythrorhynchus | reverse complement strand
ACAACTTGTTCTTGAAACTAAAAAAAAATCTCATAAAGAATGCTTATAGTGGAAAGGGAGACAGATTTTGAGGGTGTAAAATTATGGGAGAATTTGTCAAATGTAAAGTCATAAAAGAGTGAAATTGAATGATTTGGAAATGATACTAAGTAAATGCCAGGGCTGAGAAACTGAGGGGTAATGGTAAGCTCTTCTTTACTTGGATACATAAGCATTAAGAATTCTCAGATGACTTAGAATATTCTTTGTGTATTTTGTTTAAAATTGTTCTTATGAAAATAAATCCTATTACTTTACCCTGTTTTTGCATGATCAGTAAGCCAGCTTGAATATTAATAGAGGGAAGTTTTCAATTTTAATGCTGTGGTTCTGAGCACTCAAGAGGAAAGATAATGTGGTCTGGGTTCAGTATAACTGAATCTTCTCTATTTTAAAAAATACTGTTATCACAGAAATTGAGAGCTGGCACAGTTCATCCAAGGCAACATGCTTATGTTCAAGTAATTGCAGTTTTGCTGAGTATAGTATATAAATTCTAATTCAGTTTCACTTTTAAAATATTAGTAAGATAATAGGAGTTTTCTAGCAGACCATTCTTCAACTTTTGTTAAATCTCTTACATTTTTTTTAAAGAGTAGAAAATAATGTGTTTCTAAGTAGTTGTAAATATCCTGTCTCTTTTCTGTGGTACTTATTTTGATGTGATATTTATTTACCAAATCTATTAGCAAAGTGTCTTGAATTCTTAAATTTCATTACTTATGTAAAACAAAGTCCAAGTACAGATGTTGTCAAAAGAGATGCTTCAGATGACAGCTCTGTTACAAGCAGTAATTAATATTTTAAGTGAGCTCCTTCCCCTATTATCATGACATAAAAGGAACAAATTCTGCAGTGCTTGCAAAAAAGAAACTCTGAGCATGTGTACGCTAAATTGCTGAATTCATGTCTAATTGAAAATAGATGCAAAAAGAAGAATTCCGTGTGAACCTTCTTATCTTCTTCCTCTCCCCCTGCACCCTTTCTCCCGTTCTCTCCCCCCCCCCTTTTTATATGTTAGTTCTGCTTCACCTTTTTTCATTGTTTTTAAAGTCTGGAACACTCACCTTAATGCAACATTTTTGTGACAATTTATTTTTTTCTTTTCTGTTGGCTGGTGGCCTTTTCTTTGTTTATAACACGGTGTCAAAACAGAATTAAGAAAGCCTTGCAGTGTACCAAAAAAACCCCCAAACCAGTGCTGCCTGTAGGAAATTCAGACTTGGCAGAATGAAGTTTTGCAGTCAGAAACGCAGCTTTTCTGAGTGTGGAATGAGATTGCATAACTGTTATTTCTGCCACATTGTTTATATCTGTTTTCCCATTTTAGTAAGAACAGCTTTACTAGCCATCATTGGATTTATGCCAACCAAAGGTGAAGGAGCAATAGGATCTCTAGATTATACACCAGAAGAAAGAAGAGCTCTTGCAAAGAAGTAAGTGCTAGGTTTGTTACTGTAGGTACATTTACTTTCATTCATTTTTAGGGTAATGCATTGAGTAGAAAATAAGCTACTTCAGTCTATTCTCTTGCATTTATTCCAAATCAAGTTTGATGCCTTGTATATGTAGTTGCTTTTTTCTCTGAATATTTTGCAAACTTGGAACTTTCAGTCAAACAAAATATTTTGAGAGCACTCTGTTCCTTCCAGCATTGTGTGGTCATAGAGGTTTGTCTGAAATTCAGATTTGGAGATGTAATTAACATTGTGATACAGTACTAATTGCAGCATGGAGAGAAAATGGGTATGATGGAATTGATAGTAAGTGGGGGGAAAAAACAACCAAAATAATAAAGTATAATTGTCTTTAAGTAAATAGTAATCATGAAATTATTTCAAAATTCTAAAGGAACTTCTTGTAAATGACCTTTAGGAAATTAACGGAAGATTAGGTTTGTGACTATGATAAAATTATTAGCTTAGTTGACAAAGGGAAGGCAGTGGGTGTTGTTTATAGGGACTTTAGCAAGACTTTTGGTGTCCTTTCCCTTATCCTCAGTCAGGAAGTAAAGCCTAGGTAGGTGAGGACAGTAAGGTGGATTATGACCTGGCTGAGTTGACTCAAAGGCTTGTGAGAAGCAACACAAAATCCAGCTGCAGGCTGGTCACTATTGGTGTATTCCTGGTGTCAGTACTGGGGCCAGTGCTATTCAGTGTCATTAACGACCTGGATACTGGGACAGGATGCATCCTCAGCAAGTTTGCTGGTGTTACAGAACTGGGAGGAGTGGCTGATACACCAGAAAGTTATGCTGCCATCCAGAAGAGCCTCAGTGGGCTGGAGGAAAGTCAGAGAAAAGTCCTGCCCCTGCAGAGGAATAATACCAGCTGACTAGAAGGGAGCTTGGAAGGGAAGATTCTGGTGATCACTAAGCTGATAATGAGGCAGCAGTGTGCCCTTGCAGCAAAGAAGGCTGATGGTGTCCTGGGTTGCATGAGGAGGAGCATTGCCAGCAGGTCAAGGGAAGTGATTCTACTTCAGTACTCAGCATTGGTGAGACATCAGGAGTGCTGGGTTCGGGTGGAGCTGTGACCANGCTGGAGGAAAGTCAGAGAAAAGTCCTGCCCCTGCAGAGGAATAATACCAGCTGACTAGAAGGGAGCTTGGAAGGGAAGATTCTGGTGATCACTAAGCTGATAATGAGGCAGCAGTGTGCCCTTGCAGCAAAGAAGGCTGATGGTGTCCTGGGTTGCATGAGGAGGAGCATTGCCAGCAGGTCAAGGGAAGTGATTCTACTTCAGTACTCAGCATTGGTGAGACATCAGGAGTGCTGGGTTCGGGTGGAGCTGTGACCAGGTCAGAGTACAAGGAAGATAAGGACGTCCTGGAGCAAATGCAGTGCAGTGTCACAAAGGTGACTGAGGGGCTGGAACATGTTTCATACATGGAGATAGTAAAAGAGCCGGGAGTGTTCAGCCTGGAAAAGAGGAGGTTCGGGGGATCATATCCACGTGTACAATTATCTGAAAGGAAGTTGTAAAAAAGGTAGAACCAGGCTCTTTTCAGTGGCATTCAGTAACAGGAGTGAGTCAGTGGCTGGGTTGGTCTTGATACTGTGCTCTCAAGTCTCCGTGGTTCCTCGCTGGCCTGGAGAGCCACCTGCAGTGTGCCCTATAGAGGGATGATGTGGGAAGGTAATGTTCTCCGAGAAGCTGAAATTCCTGGATTGGAGATGCAAGCTCCTGGGTCCAGTATAACATTTGTAATAATAGTTAAATCTTTATCATTTATAATTTTATTTGCTGTAGATACAAGTATTTTAATTGTAAGAAATTATTAAGAAAGTATAAATAATTGTGCTATCTAATTCAATTGTTAATACTTTCCCAAAAGAGAGAATTCAACATATTTTTTCAAGATAGTGTGATTTGAGGCAGAGGGAAGTACTTCTAAGCTACTGGCCTTGCCACCACTTGTCTTTCTGTGGATTGTTCTGCAAATAGTTTATTTAAACAAGCACACAGGAACACTGAGAACATGCTATTCTGAGCTATGTCATTTGTGGGCAGATCACAAGACTTCTGTTGTGAAATGTGTGGCACATCTATGAAGACAGCCCTCTTACCACTGACATCTGGAAGCGTGTCAAGCCAGGCGGACAAGGAGGCTAAAGAACTTGCCAGACAAATTAGCTTCAAGGTAAAGTCACTGTTTAAACTTTCAACTCTGTTGTATAGAACTAGGGAAAAAGCAATACTGAGGAGGAACTTGTAAATCACAGAAACATTAATTGTTTCAGAAAACCTTCATCAATTGCTATGTAGAAGCCTGTTTTCTCAGTATAGTCTGAAAGAGAAAAATAAGAATGGATCTCTTGAAATTTGCCAGTTAATAAGTTGTGCATCTCAAGCATTGATTGATTAGTTTTAATTTCAGTGATGAACACTGTGGTAAAAACCGTCTATGTTGCTTTTACTTCCACATTTTCAGACACTAATAACTTGATTAAATTCTCCTAAAGACTAAAGAATTAGTCTTATCATAAAAGTGTGAGGAAAGTTTGGGCAAAGCTAACGTAAATTTTTTACATTTGTGATTTTTTTTTTCCTTTTGGCTTATGGAAGGAATAAAACATATTACTACTGAAAAATGGTTGCAAATTCTTTTGAACTACTCTGCTACTATCTGAAGATACTGAAAGTTGAACTCTGGTATGGAAGTTGCTGTGGCCGAAAAATGTGTTCTCTAGCTTGTGTTTCAGTGAAAGCAAGGTTTGTTTAGACAAATACATTCCTTAGAGAATTGCATGTCTTGCATGCACAGTGTTGTTTTTCACTGGGTTTTCCACTAAACTCTTAAATCAGCCATTAAGGAAGACTACTGTGCATGAGGGCAGAGAACTACAGTTGTATTATGATAATGTGGCATTAGTGCAGAACACATCCTCACTAACCTCAGGGCTGCCAATATGTCCCCTTTTATCACCCATGTTCTTCTCATAGTGTCCTAAAGGCTACTTTTACTTTTTTTGTGTGTACCATGAAAGTAAAGATTGTTTTCTTCTGAGCATTCCTGCCAGTTTTGCAGGACATGACTGTTCTTTTGCTATATTGCTTATGATATAAACATCTCCAAATATTTTTGCAAAAATAAGAAAAAGANCTGTTTTACAATATGTAATGGTTTAAAATTGTGGATTCATTTTTACTTAAGAACTGCTAATCTTCATCAAAGAAATTACAGAAATATCAGAGTTTGGTTTTGAGTTTCTTTTGTGAGAGAGAACTCATAAATTACATTTCATACCTTTTTCAGTTTTAAAATTAAAATCTCTAAAGTCTTTAAATCAGTCTTTAAAGAATATTGGTGCTTTCCATGTATCTATGTGCTTGACATCACCTCCTAACAACAAGCACTTGTCACGGAAAAAAATGAACAAAAGTCTTAGGTCTCTGCAGCCTTTTACCATCCATTGTGGTATGTTTTTGTTCTTTTTAATAAGGTAAATCAGTTCTGTCCTCTGGTTGCATCTTTGTTCCCTTCTCAAATCAAAATTTTAGGGATTGGGATTTTTTAAGCTTCCTACTTCTCTGCTTTGCTTGACTTTGTTATCTGTTTATTGTTAGGCAGAGGTGTTCAATTGATTATTAGTTTCTTTATAATAAACTAATAGTATGAATTACTAGCAAAATAAAGATGTTTTTAATCATTTGGATACATTTAATGTCAATTTATGGGGTAAAATTTAACATCCGATTGCTGATGAGTGTGTAATTCTTTTGAGAGAGTCTCTCTACTAGCAGACATACTAGCAACCTCTGCATTAGCTTCATCCTTAAATAAGAGATTCCTTAACTATGTGTAGATGATCCCAGGGTTCTTGTGTTTCTTAGCAGCTTTAAACAAGATGGTCACTTTTTAAAAAGTCTCCTGTGTGGTACTGAGATAGGAATATGAAATTCAGGAGGGGGAAAAAACCCCAACACATCTTCTCATTATGGTTTTCCTGCTTCTGTGAGCATCCACCTTTGTTCCTGTCTGTTTTAATAGTAAATTATATTTTGTATCAGTTTTATATTGACTTCCAAATAGTTTTCTGCATTTTAGGTGTTATATAGCAGAAATTCCATTTTGCTTTNAAATTACCAAAAATGGGACAAAATGAATTTAAAATGACCAAAAATGGATGAAAAATGGCTTAAAATTACTAATAGCATATGTATCACTGTAAAACAGTATGATTTACCTTCATATTGCCATCACAAGGCATATTTTGCAGTAAAATTAATTCTTTCCTCACCCTCATTATTATGTTTAGATATGTTGGTCATCTTTTGAATGTTAGTCTGACTTCAATCTAGATGCTAGACTTAGTACTTTCATAAACTGAAGTAAATCAAATGCACATTTGGTACTGCTTTATAGAGATTAACAGTAAAGATGAAATAAGCTTATCTTAGAAGAAGCAAGAGTTTGGAAATCGGTACTCACAGGTTCTGGAGAACTTATGATTGGATATAGGAAGGAAAGATTCACCCCAAGTGTTGTCAAATGCTGGAGCAGACTACCCAGAGAGACTCTGAAACCCCCAGCTTTGGAGATGCTCAAAACTTGTCTGGACATGACTCTAGAGAGAGTTGAATCAGGGACATCTAGAGGTCCATTCCAGTCTAAATGTTTCATAATTCTGTGTTGCTTTGTTGATCCATATTTGAATTATAACTTTTCCTGTCTAATATTACAGTTCATAATAGTTAAGTGCAAAGGGAAAGCAGTGTTGTCAGATTCTAAGTTTTCAAATGTGAAATCCATCTCCAGATTGTTTTGGTGCCATATTTTTTGGATACTCTTGAGGTAATGCACATGAAGAAACAGAGAACTTAATTTCCTCACTAAATAGTGTAATGAAAGACTATTATACTGTGTTCTTACCAGTTTGTTATCACTGTAACTGGTTGTTTTCTAATACATTGTTTGTATTTCTTGCTACTACTACCACCACTACTTATGTCTGCATTTGAATACAGTCATTAGATTTGAATTTGTCATCTTTGTAATAAATTGGGATCTAGATACATGACTTAGGAGGTGACTTGCTTACTGATAAAAATTGATCTGGTCATGACTTCTTTTTTTTTGACATGCAAATTTTAAAAGTATTTCAGTTCAAAACTATGTATGTCCTTTTCCATTCCCAAGAGATTTTTGCTGGCATATATACTGGGGTTTGTGTTATTCTACATGTCCCTACTGATCTCTTGTCTCAGATTTCCTAAGCATGAAAGTTAATTATGGAAAATATTGCACAGTAGGCATTTTGTAAGTGTGTATGAAAGCAGTATTACAAGACTTGTATTTTTTTCTTTTACTCTGTGCTGAAATTTAAATACTGGACACTAGTATGCATATGCATATCCAGTGTAGCGTCATGCATATATGCCCACTCTGTGGCAACTTTGATACTGAAACTAGTATAGCCATATTACAGTGGCAGTCACAAGAGGCTCCTTACTGCTGTAGGGGAACACTTGTATCAATAGTAGGTCAGCATTGTGTTAAGGACATGCAAAACAAAAGTTTTAAAAATGGTGTTATTCTGGCATAATGTCCTGGATCTTCTAAAGAATTTTATTTTTTGCTCTCTACATGGGTGCTTTTTTTGAATGTTACATTTTTTTATGTGCAAACAAAATTGCTTTTTAAGCCATAGTTTGCACATGTGCAGTCTTACTTTTAAAGAATGAAAGTTTCTTAAACTTGTTGCTGTGTGATTGAAATGCAACTGGCACACCTGATTATTACATTATGGTAAGCCTCATATTCTCTTCAATTAAATACACATTCCAAAATAAGCCAAATTGTTTTGGAGCAATTTTGATCTAGTCTGTGAAGTGTACATATGTCCTTCTTGTAGGCAGAGGTCAGTTCATCCAGGAGGTCTGATGCTGGACCCTCAAACACATCAGGACTGAACCGCTCTGCTGTTCCACGTGAGCCCCAGCAGGATGGTGCAGCTAGAGCATTCCCAGATCCAGCAAGTGCAACGGTATGATCCATCTTTGAGCTTTATTGGGCATAGTCGGAACATGAAATTGTTCCCCTTAAGCTGATTGGAGTCCTGATTAAAGTATGTAGTTCACATATTTATTCTGGAACTCCTGCATGCTTTTTTATAAAATCTAGCAGCAAATAATATGCTGAATCATTTTTAGAAATATGCTTCCCCTTCCTTCTCTTAAAACAAGAAATAATGTTTTTTTAGCAGTAGTTCTTCCCAGTGTTTCCTTTAATTACATTAAGTGTTCATTAAAACTTTATGGTGTCTGAAGCACTACAGTTTAGCATCTGCATAATGTAGCACAGGTTTTTTCTGCAGAATTCTTAACCAGAGGCAAAAAATGTTTCAGTGATAACCTGTAGCTTTTAAATATTAATCAATACTATCTTCTTGGGTTTTATAGCCTCTTAAGTAAGTCTAAAATATTCTTACCATTTGAAGTATGACACTTAGGTTTTAATACTGTTAGGTGTAGGGCTTACATAAAGATTTCGGAAGTGACTGAGGTCTGGTGATGGGCCAAGGCAGCTGCCGTTACAACTGTTGAAAATGCAGTCTACATTCACTGATAAATTGCAGGCAAATCCCAGCTAAGCTGCCTTTTTTAGAGAAGATGGGGCTGCAGATTGGTTAAAAAACCTACAACATGTCCAATAACATCTGTTGTCTGTTGGCAAAGTATTTTCAAGCTATGTAGAAATATAAAAAAGCTAATAGCATGCTTTTTTCCCCCACAATAAGGATTTTTCCAGATTGCTCAGGATTTAATAAACCATTTTATTATATTCTTCTTCTTGCAAATCCTGGCTAATATAGTTGAAAGAGCTGACACACCAAGGCATTGCTGGCATTTTCTTGAGGAGAGAGACTTTTTTAATGAATCACATTTTTAAGAAAACTGGTTTTTTCAATTATACTGATTTAATAATTATGATTAATTTAATTTTCAGGAGATCATTTCCATCGGAAATGAGACTTTTAAGCATATAAATGTATGTAAACATATTAATATGTGATTAACTGTAAATGATAAGTGGGTTCATGTTTTAGGGAATTGAACTAATATTCAGGATTGTTAGTTTTAGTTTGAACCAACACCTGTTTCTAAGCTGTCACATTTTGTGTATTAGGAATTATCTGGAACCATTCAGTAGTGGAAAATAGCCACACAGTGGAAGAAAGAAATGTGTAACAGGAAAGACTATTTTAAAGAATTGGAGCTTGCTATTTTTGTGTTATTATTCATGTGAAAGGTAATAGAAATCTTTTCAAAGTAGGGCACTCTGGGCCTTGATCTGCTTAGAGATGTGAAAGAATACCCATGCAAACCTCAGATCTTTTCTACTCAGCTGAGTTTCTTGCATGTGTAAAATCTGTTTATTGAGTTCTTGTTGTGTAAAGACCTAATTCTGCCTTAGTAAGTTGCATTAGATGTGGACAACACCAAAACATACTATTCTCTCTTTGTTGATAAAATGTTTGCCACTTAATTAAAAGCTATTGTAGAAAATTTGCTGGGTTTACTCTCTTTGAGAGTAAAAAGGGGAGGGGTAGGGCCAATGCTGAATTCTTGTATTAACTTGTGCAATTCCTTCTGAAACAGTAGATTGATGTGTCTTACTCTGAAGCCATGGGACCTTTTGTCTTTCTAGACAATACAGAGGTGAATACTAGAAGTAATGATGCAGAAAAAATGGAGTGTTACCTTTCTTCTGCTCCTAGAACAGTTGTGGCCAGTGTTCATTAAAGACACAGTGGTAAACAGGTGCTAAGGAAAGGGTCATCTCTAGGTGAAGGTGAAGGAATCTGTAGACTGTGTTTTACTGTGGGACTGCTTCATGGTCGAATGGACTGGACTGGAGTGTGCAACACTGGTGCAGATGTTGCACATTGGCTGTTAAGTTTTAAGTATCTGTATTATTAGAGAACATTTATCCAGCCTTTAAACGGCTGATCTTTGAAGGAAGAAGGAGGGGAGGGGATTGATTCTCATGCCAGTGAGACCTGCTTCCTAAGAGAAGCTGTCACAACAGTATCAAGGTTTGCCAGGTGCAAGGCAGTGAGTACAACAGCATGAGAACAAGGAAAGGAACAATGCTGCTCTGGAAAATGCTGCCATGGCAACTTGTATAAAAGGATACAAAGAACAGTCTCTAGCATTAATAAAACTAAAACAATAGGCTACCTAAGGCATTATGCAGCATAGTACTTCTGAGGAGTCTGAACCTAGTGCAGAGAACACCTCTGAATAGACTACTTCTGACAATACTGTTTTTTATTATTTGTAGTAACTGTTGATGTCTACTCAGGGCAAAGTCATGGTACATTATTCTTGTTTGAGTATTCAAAGTGCAAGCAAGGTACTGCTGCTGAAAATTTGCTAGATAAAAGTAATGCCCTTAGTATTAAAGTCAGATCCTTCCACATCTGAGCAAAACAAAGTTTTTGAAGGAATATATTATAGATGCTCAGGTTGGACTCGGGTCCAGTGGTCACCTACCAAAATTCCAATCACAGTCCGTGGGACTCGTTACTGGAGGCTGGAGAGTGCTGCAATTTACTCAACAGCAGAGGCTGGTAGGGTGCATTTCTCTGTCTTCCCCCTGATTGCACTGACCAAATCCGTGTGGATTATGGGTGTCTAAACTCCCACCAAATCTGTAGCAATACATTTGGTGTATTGATATGGAATGATGCCCCACCTTGGGGCTTATAGCTAATGAATAAAGTTGATGCTTGATGATCTTTATTAAGTAACAAAGTAAAAACTGTAGTTAGGCTGTTTTCTGATAAAGTGAGAATACATTAAGCCTCAGTACACCTGATCATTATTAAACAATATCCTACAGTAGTGACCTGCACTGATAAGAGTGGCTGAAGTATTATGAGGGATGATAAAATAGACAGTGTAACTGAAGCCAGCTACTCTTGAGTTGATGAAGGAGGTGTCTGTCAAAAAATGAGGCTGTGCTCTGATGCATGAGATTTATAAAAGCCCTTACCTTTAATCATAAGTTCTGAATGATAAATTGGTAAAAAGTGTTTCCTTTTATTTCTGTGATGTCTTGGTTTCGTAATACGAAAGCAACCATTTTAAATGTCTTGACAATTGAGAGTGTTTGGCCCAACTTTGATTCATTAAAAAAAGACACTTTTCTTATTAGCCATTAAGCCATGCTGTATCAAACTTTGGCATTTTTGCAGCTGGAACTTGTACAGACAAACAAATATTTCACCTATCCTGATTTCTGCATCTCTCCCTAGACCATTAGTATAAGTGAAAGAGGCTTCAGTAACCCAGAGGATTTATATGGTTCTGAGTTTGCTGTAATTTTAAAACATCCCTTCTAAGATGATTATTTGATCCTTCTAGTATTCTGATAAAAATTTTTAAAATAATAGCCTGGAGATATAAAGGATGCTATGAGTTCTACCATCTTTCAGTAGACTGAATATGATGATACAAATTTCCTTACTTGCATTTTGTTAGACTATATAAGTTTTTGTTAGTTCTGATATATTTTACTGAAATAGCTTATTCATCAAATTGATAATTGCTAAGATGTCCTTGGAGAAAAGTTTTCTATCAGTCATAACAGTTTCAGAAGCTTCAGAAATAATGACGTGTAGTAATATAAATAGTATGTAATAATGTGACACGTGTATTGTGTCTGTAAAGATCAGATGCTAAGGTGGCTATAATGTAACTATTACTGAAATTTCTGTTTTTAGTCTGTTAAGCCCTCATTCATGTTTCCAGTATCGTTTGGCAGAAACAATGGAAATTGTGTCATGTGAGGTGTTGTGTTAGTCTAAAAATCAAAAATCTTGTGATGTTTGCTTATGAAGAGTTTAAAGACTTGCCATTAAGTTGAAGATAAGATGATTGTGATTTTTTTTTTTCTTTTAATACTGCAGCCCATCTGCCACTTTTGGGTTTCTTAGCAATTAAGCCTTCAAACAAACAAAAAATCTGTCTATATTATTTAAGATACTATTGCGCCTGGACCCAAATTTATATCAGGTCATGATCATTCCTTTCTTAGCTTTCTTCTGCATGTCTGGTAATAGTTGGCCATTGATTATGTTGGGAATCCCAAGGTGATGCGTTGGCTGAGCTTTGGGTGAAGCCGTTGGTCTGCTGCTGCCACAATCCATCTATAATTTCCTCAGAAAAATAGCTTAAAGCCTTGACATTGTCAGTGAGATTTCTTTTGAATCACAGGTCTGTTCATGTCAGTGTATGACAGCTTGTACTATTCAGAACAGGGCCTTTCTGTTTTATTTTTAAATTTAAGTTTTGCAGTATTGAGAAGATGTCTGACAGCTGGTGATAGTTACTTTTGTTAGTAAGATGAAGGATTAGGAATGTTTCTAGACTTTTTTTATATCTTTAAAAACTGTTTGAAGAAGAAAAACACTGCTTACTGAATTGGTAGTTCTTGTGTCCTGAATTCACTTCTCTCCCTCTCACCTTCTGGATGATGGGAACATAGATGAATCTAGGAACTTCATTTTTCAAAGACTTGGCTTCCCCAAGTCTTTATTTTCCTTGGCATGAGGAGCTTTCAAGTGAGAAGCAGAATTACCGTCTTCTGCAGTGTACTGGAAATCATAACAGGCTGCTTGTGGTGTTCTTGGCCGTCTCTGCTGATAAAATGTATCTTTTAAAAACATTTTTCTTTGAAGCTACCCAAGCTGCTTCACTTATTTAGGCAAGACGCCTGTACAAACAGGCAGGTTGTCAAATGTGGCAAATAATTGCATCAGTACTTCCTTGCCAGTGATAAACAGTGGGAAACATTAATGATGAGGAGGTGGGAGTGGAAGGCCTCTTCCCAGGGCAAAACAAATCACCAGCTAGGTGAAAATTCTGAATTCTTTGTCCACACACAGAAGAGTCACAAGACTAAGTGCTATTCACTGTCTTGTGGATTGTCAAATGTGATATGCAGTTGAGGGCATTCCCTATTTGGTAATGTGGAAAGGTTATCTTTTATGGCTATAGTAGATGAAGGGGTGCTTAAGGTTATGCATATTTTGTCCATTAAAAGGCTTTGGAAAAAAATCTGAAATGTCCAGAATTCTAGTTTTACATGATGTAATGATAATCTTTTAGAAGGAAAGGGGGAGAAAGCTAACTCTGGAAAATAGGTGCAAATTGCTTTAAGTAGGAATACCAGAAAACCTTATTTTCTGAGGACTGAAAATAAGATTTGAAAAATTAAAAACCTGCAATTTTTTTCTCAGAGCTTCTTTTTTTAAAAAACACTTTTAAATTGAAACTTGTCAAAATGCTTATTTCTAATGACTGTGCTGTATCACTATTTTTCATACTAAATGTTGGAAATTTGAGCTTTTTAGTATTGCAAGCAGGATTAGTCTGGTGGAAGATGAGTTGTCATATTTTGTAACAAGATTGAAACTTGTTTTCTTCGGCATAAAATTCTTATGAGCAGAACATAATTTGCCGAAGTTTATTTTTAGTACTTGTAATGTTGGACCGAGTTTGACCAGTAGAGGGCAATAGGTAAGTGCTTGCACACGTGCTGTGCTCGGGAAGTCCTGATGGGATCAGGTAGATAGGTGGTTTGTGGTTAGGATTTTTGTTCTGTTTTTTCATGGTGGTGGTGGTGAGAATAGATTTCTGGACTCACCTGTCCACAGGAAGCACTGCAGCATTGCTTAATTACAGTTCTTGGACTTCTCTCCATTCTCCTTTTGGCTTTCCCATCTTGTTTCCCCTTCAGTATAGGTGGCGTTGCAAATCCTCAGAGATTTAACTATCCAGAGGATTAGTAAAGATTTCTTGAGCAGCAGAGAGTTAAAATAAATCCTAGACAAAGATATTTGAAATCTCTAACGCAAATCCAGTTTGACAGACTTCCTTCAGCCTTGTCTTGTCTATAGAACTACTGATTTTCAACTTGAAATATAGTTCTGCTCAGGATAGCGTATGGACAAAAACAACCAGCTATAACAATCTTTTTATTGGAGACATATATTAACAGTTATCTGAAGAGTACATTTTAGTCCTTAAGGTTTTATCTGTTGCCAGTCTTACGTGCTGTATTGTCTGACAACTCTGAACGTTCCTTTTTTAGTCTGAAACTCAGAGTAGCAGTGCAGTGGCTGGGCAGGAGCGTCCTCCAGCTGTGTCCAGCACCACCACCTCGATGAGTCCTCGGCAGCGCCGTGCGCAGCAGCAGAGCCAGAGACGGGTCCCAACTTCCGCCGACTTCAACCGGGCACAGCAGGCGAGAGTCAACACCAACCACACGGGCTCAACCGTGCTCATTGTCCTGCTGACCTTTGCGCTGGCAGCGCTCATATTCCGCAGAATATGTTTGGCTAACGAGTATGTATTTGAGTTATAAGGTTGTTTGTCCTAACAGCAGTGACTTGAATGCTTCACTGAACATTCTGTATTGGCTAAGACATGAGAACTGTTTACAAAGGTTACTTTTTGTATTTACGCTTAAATCCTTATGAATGTTAATGTACCTACAGATACATTACTTGTAAAAAAGTTGGACATGTAAACTATGAGTTTTAATCGAGTGCCCACTAGATACTTGGAGAAGCAGTGCAGTGGGATAGTAACATTAAGGCATGTGGGATGGGACTAAATTTGAGTAATTTATAAACTAGGAAAAGACAATTTTTTAAAAATGATTGATTAAATTTTTTATGGGGCATAAATGCCCATATAAGTACCCCATCTAAGTTAGTATAAGATTTGACATTGGAGAAGGAATTATAAAATGGAACACTACTATGTGTTTGTGTCTGGTGAACTCTTAATTTAGAGGGAATACGGTTTTGTAACCACTTCTATTTGCCATGACACATTTCCAGAGGAAAAACACATACAAATTGGTTATGATGCTGCTTTGTGTGTGTGGAAGGGGGAAAGGACTGTGGGAGGAAAGCAGGTGCCAGAAAACTACTTGCATTATTTTGTATTTTATTTTTTGGAAGAAAGATTGGATAATCTTTTGAAAGATTTGAATGTCCTCTTCTAGTACTTTCAACTGTATATCTTGTTTTTAAAATTTGAAGATTATGCAAAACATGTCTATTCTTGCAATAGTTATAAATATGTAATATAATTATTTACCCAGAGCTGTTGTCTTTTAATTATACCAGAAATATACATAATGTGTTGAACTGAATGTTTCATATGTGGTTTTATTTACTAAAGAAAATTTAAACCTTATTACACTTAAATTCTCAGATATATATGAACATGCTTAAGAGAAGTATTTATTACAATCATGCTAGTAATAAAGTTTCAATCCAGTCTTTGGATATGTTTCAAGTATCACAAGACAGTTTGTTTCTTGTTTGTCTGGAGGTTTTTTTGGTTGGTTGGGTTTTTGTAAGAGGGTTTCTTTTGGTTGGTTGGTTGGGTTTTTTCCTTGGTTTTTTTTTGGGGGGGGGATTCAATTTATTCTTTTTTTTTTCTTTTTTAACCTAAAATCACTATTTTTGACCCAGCAATCTGTTTATTATAATAAACAATATTCATGAATACTGTGAAAAGGTATATACAAGCAGTAGACCTACAGTTGTTAGGGTTTTGAGACGTTTTGTCTTTGACTGTCTAAATACTGAAGTAGAAGAAAGTGGGATAATTTTCGTCTTGTATTATTGTTTAAATTATTCTTCAGCATGTTTATTTCAAAGACAAGGAAGTTTAGCTAGCTTTCATTTTGTTGCTGTCAAACATAGTAGCACTGATTTAACTGAGATTCTCATCCTGTTTTTCAGCAAGTATTTATCAAGCTACCTAGAGCTTTCCTAAATTTTGCCAACTATAATATATATTACTGTTTTGCAACATTAAGGTAGCTATAACAACTTATAAAATAAGGGAAACCTGTTTTGTGTCTAAAGGAGATGTGTAAATTTAGAAAACCCCCAAAATCTGAGTTTTAGCATTTCTCTGTATTGTTGATAATCTTGTTTGCAGGTATAATAGAAAAAAAGGTGGGGAAAAAAAACTTTTATAAGAAGTTCAGACATAAGTATGTATTTGTTCAGCAGTTAGACTTTTTGCTGCAGACCAATTTGATGTCAATATATTAACTAACATCTTTTTACCTAATTTGTCTATTTCTTTAGAAATTAAATAAAAACAAGCAAAAACCAATACACAATTCCCCCCCCCAAAAAAAAAGCCCACACCACAACCCTAAAAAACAGGTTCAGATTCTGTAGCCTCTAAAATAGAAGCACTGTTTCCTTGTTGGTGCAGTGCTTGAATCCCTGTTCAAGTACTGCAAACGGGCTCACAGAGGAGAGTTCTAGAAGAGGTCTGACTCACAAGACTGTTCTGCTGGGTTTTGGGTTGCCTGCTCCTCTGGAGTCTTTGCTCTGAATGTGCTTTTGTTGTCCTGCAGAATCTCTGCTGTGCCAAGCAGACCTCTGCCCCCCTAGGAGCACCACACACTGGCTCTTGTTAGCACAGCCCGGTGTTGCACAGAGAGGCCAAATCAGCATTGCCCTGTGACCAGGCTCTGAGGAAATAAGCCTTGAATGGATTTTGGAAACAACTTCTTAATTGTGATTAAAGAAATAGGTGCTTTTAATTTTAGTTTTGATCCTCTTTGATAAAAGTTAAAATGCCTGATTATGCAAATGCCTTTCGGAAAAAAAAATTAATGGTGATGTGGTTTATGTAAAGGCAATTGTGTGTATAGAGTGGGAGTTACTGATTTAATTTTCCTTTTAAGTTAATTGTAACCAAAGTTACTGTTTTCAGCTTTTTCAGAGGAAGTAGCTCATATTTTGTTTCCAACAATATGAAGAATCAGACAGAAAATAAAACCTCAACTGCCCTAAATCCATTAAAATACATATATTTTACAATGAGATACATGTCTGAAACGCAGCACAGGCAGTTACCAGTTGAAAAAGATGCCGTAGAGAGGATCAAAAAATGTAGAAAGCCTAATGAAAAGGGACAGCCTGGTTTTACAGTCTGGCAGGAGGATAGCGCTGAGATTAGGGGATTGAGCAAAAAGCTGGCGTGCAGAATTGCGGGTTTTTATATAATGGCTTTAGTGAGTATCCTTTAGGACCCAGTGGAAATGTTCAGCGAGGCAAACTCGGTGAGTAATGGCCAATCATTAAGCGGTGATGAGGGAAAAGCGCCGAGTGCGAAGCCCCTGAGAGCCTGTTGAATGCATCACGCCGGGAACGCCGCGTTTCTGTCGCTGATCGCCGACCAACACGACACGCCAGAATTAGAGTTGATTCAATGTTCAAGCCTGGGGGGACTTGTGCTACAGGAGGTCACTGGAGTGCAGAGTGCCCGGCTCCCATTTCCAGCAAGATGCCTTATTTCGCAAAATTCCTTTTACTAATCTTCTGCTTAGTTCTTCTTGTGGAAAGCAGAAAGCACAGGAGGAGGAGGTGGACGAGCCATCTGGATGTGCAGAGGGCAAGGTAAGGGTTACTAAACCATGTATTTATCTTTTCCTGCAGTGTTACAAATACATTACTACAGGGATATAAAAACCTACTCTGTCAATGTCTTCGTGGGTACTGTGTGCAAACAGCTTTACAGATCATGTTTTTGTAACAGTCTCTGGTGGTATAATCAGTTTTATGTGTCAGTGGACACTTCTGTTGCTAACCTCGATTAACAATGAGTGAGGCAGGTTTTGCTGAGTTTACTACTTCAGCCTGGATTGTGGGAAAATTGTTCTTAGCCATACATGCAAATTTCTGCGGGAATTCAGAGGAGTTGCAGTGAACAGAGATGTTCAAATGTGCATGCAGTTTAATGTTTCAGCACTGTTTTGGGCAGGTTATTCACCTGCTTGCTGAAATGTCTTTGTTACTTACGTTCACTTGTAATTGTCCATTATGCTCTGACAATTTGAGATGGGGATGTTGGTTAACATAGATTGTGGTCATTGATAACAAACCCTGGAAGTTAGCCTGAGATTGCAAAATTATTTTTTGAAGAAATACATGTATGCTTTAAAAATGTATTTCAAAGTTAAGTGAAAGCACAAGAATGAGTTAAAGGTCGTAGTAAAGTTTATTAGATTTACTGCTGCTGAGATTTGTGTAGAGGTTTACATTAGAAAAGATAATCTTCCAAACCTGCCAGACAGTCCAAAGTATGTTATCCTTTTTTGTGGTTATGTCATCCAGTGGCAATTGTATCTTACAAGACTATTCATTGTTTAAAGGGCTCAAAAATAAAATTGGGTTAATCCATCTTATTAAATGGTTTCACTAT
This sequence comes from Buphagus erythrorhynchus, assembly GCA_013400855.1. NCBI lineage: Eukaryota > Metazoa > Chordata > Aves > Passeriformes > Sturnidae > Buphagus > Buphagus erythrorhynchus. The sequence continues at coordinate 15,598 of VZTT01020140.1, read as the reverse complement.
GGCTGTAAACTTTCAGATTTTCATTTATTTTTGTGGACCTTTTGGTTTATCACTCAACACTTTTCTAGGGAGTGTTGTTACTTGAATGTTTTAAAAAGAAATATGATGTAATTGGAAGCAAAGAAAACATAATATGTTACCAGATTTACACTCCTTATTGAAAAAATAGTGGCATATGCTTTTAGTGACGTAAATGTTAAAAAGCTGAAACAGACAGGGCCTGATCCTGAAATTCTAAAGTCAACTGAAGTTTTACCACTGATGTTCACAGAATCTCAATTATTGAAGATCTTTCAATGAACTCTGAAAATATTCCAAAGTCTATATTCTGAGGAATGTGGAGGATTGAACAGTAGCACTTCCTTGTAAACCTTTCTGAGTAGTAAAGATCATGTGCTTTGAAGTAATAAAATAATGTAAATCCTTCTTTAAATATCAATTTGCCCTGAAGTAGAGCTATTCCCTGCTTTAAAAGTTTTGTACTTAATTTGAACTTGGAGAAAATAATTTACAGTTTCTACAGTGCCGATATTTTCATGAGTTTTAACAGAGTAGACGTCAAATCACTGCTAAAATTATTTTTATAAATATACTATAAAGAATAACAATACTATTTAGTATTCTGTGGTGTAATGATTTAAACTAACTATTTTCCATCTGGGTGGGATCTGAGGAACTATATGCTATATATATACACACACACATACAATTCCTATGCAATGTAGTTATTTAAAAGTTTATAAAATTGGGTTTTAGGGGTTATCAAATGAGAATGACATTTTAAATACAGAGAATTCTGCAATGTTGCAACAAAAAGTAATGTATGGAACAATGTTTTTAATATTTTTATTTTTGTATTCAATTATATTTCAATTTTTATATTTCAATATTCA
>VZTT01020140.1:0-14661 GCA_013400855.1 Buphagus erythrorhynchus | reverse complement strand
TTAAATTTTGTATTCATTGTCGATTATGTAGAAAGAATTCAGTTGTCCCTAAAACAACAATGAATAGTGGACTATTCTAGTAAAAGGAAATAAAACTAGTTCCTAGGCTAGTTTCCTAATCATATAAGAGATATTAAAAGAATGATCTTTAAAATAATTTCATTGCATTTTCTGCTTAGTATTTCTCTTGCTGACTTACCATAAAAAACATAATAAATTTTACAGTAAACTTTTCTTATTCAAGAAAATGTATTCCTGTATTTGGGAGTCTACACTTGGTAAGTTTGATATTTTGTGTCCACTAAGGTGATAAATCAGCCTGATCTAAAGACTTCAAGAATATAGCTTGGGTTGTGCAGGTGCAGAACTCCTTCAGTGCTGTAGTTTGTTACTTGGACATTGCACAGAGCTTCCTGGAGCTCTGGGCGCTTGGGGTGGCTGTTCCTGCCGGTTCTGGGACAGCTCTGCCACCATTCTGTGGAGGAGTTGCTGAGCCTGTGCCTGAGTGGGAAAGGAACATGGGGAAAGTCAGGTTAGGAAGCCAAATTAAGAATTGCCAGTTTAATGGTTGCCTGTGCATCCTTAATTACTCCCGGTTGCTTGTGTTAATACATTGTAACACTTTATTTTTTAAGATGAGTGGTGCCCTGCTCAGCATGCGGAATGGATAATCCTTGCTTGATTACAAACTGCCTTGCCTTTAATTTTCTCTTACTCCTGCATCCCCCCTCACTGATAACACATCTCTACTCCTACAGACTGAGGTTTAACAAGAAGAAACAACAGACTGTGTGCAACACTGCCCTGACTGTTGCCTGCTCTGGAGAGCCCAGGCTTTGCGTAGGAAATTGGTGTGTGCTCATCGAGTGGCAGCTCCTAGCTTTATACTTTGATAGTAGTTTTTCACATTTTCCATGGTGTACAGTCCGTGCCACTTTTATGGAGAAACTGAAAGATATCTGTGATACTTGTTTCTATGAAGTTGAGGGTGTTCTTGCTGATGTGAAAGATGTATAAATGGTACATGAAACCAAGGGCTCTAGAACTGTAACAGCATTGTTGGTTAAAAATTTTTGCATTTTGTTTGGAGAATTCAAGTGATGAATGAATAGTGAAGTAAAAGCTTTTTCGGAGTCACCTGGGTGACTGCTGGGCAGGGCATGTTTGCCCCTGCCTTACCTGCACACCAGAGAATAAATTTACACAAAAAAAGAAGAGCCTGGTGCTGAAGGAAACAGTGTAAATGTGGAAAGTGCAGGTGTGTGTGTCAGATGGTCTGTGCTGCTATGTTGATAGCTGGGATATTCCAGAGAGCTGTGCACACAGTTTGTGCTCGTACTGCCAGGGCAGGTCAGACTTGCTGTGCTTAGTACTGGCTGTGCAGTGTATGTAGCTGTGCTTGGATCTTCCTCAGAGCATCAGCCTTACTCCAAGTGCCAAGCAAGTGCTACTGGAATGTCCAGCACTGAGTTTTTGAAACAGTTTTGAGTGCTCTACAGTAGCTCAGCAGTGGCTGCCTCTCAGAAATGGTAAACAAATTCTGGCAATCCTGCTAGATTATCCAGCTGCACAGAATTTCTAAAGGACAAAAGAAACTCTGAAAATTAGTGGTTTTGTTAATATTTACTGCTCTATAAAAATTGCTGTTAATGCTTCTGGTAATATTTATTGCTCTGCATAAATTGAGAACTCAGGAGACATTTACCATCTCTGTTGTGCCAGTGAATGCTGTGTTTCCAGTGACTTGTGCCCACACAATTCTGAGTCTGCCTGTTCCTCTCTCCTACCAACCTTGCAAAGCCTCGTGCTTCAACAGCAGAAAAATTGCCTTTGATACAGGAGTGGCTTTGGGCTCCTCTTAGCTAAAGTCTTCCTGCCAAGGTTTTTGGAAGTGGTCAATCCTTTGGAGATCTCATTAGAGATGTCATTTTCAGGGCATGCTACATGCCAGCCTTAGGTTGGGACCCAGAAGCAGAAGGCAACCACCAGGACACAGCAGCACAAGGCTCAGCACACAGACTGTTTTTCCAAACAGCATTCCACTGGAGCAAGTATTTTGTTGATCCTTGCTGAAACTGCTGCTGCCAGCAGCCACTTCCCTCCGTTGCCTTGTGGAGCTGCATTTTTTCCCATTTTTCAACTTGATACTGCAGACAAGTCCTCTAGCCTGTGGTACCTCCCAGCCCTCACAGATCCCCTTGGCTCTATGGGGGTTTTAAAAAAAATTTGGAGTCTGTTCGTGCTTCAGTGACTGAAATGATTACAAGTGTATGGCTAGCCTGGGGCTCAAGTCCAGGGCACTGCTGAACCTCTGGTGCAGGGTTTGATGTCTCCTGAGGTTTTTTTCCCAACACTGCAGCATCAGCCAGGGCCAAAGAGCAATGTGAAACAAAAGCAGGGAAAGAATGTATATGACAGCAGTGATTGTGCACACCCTTTGAATTTGTGTCCATCCTTTTCCAGAGTCAGATTTAGTTTTTCTAGAAATCTGGCAAGGAAAGTCACTTTCCTTTCCTTCCTGCTCCCAACATAAGCCCACAGATGAGTAAGTATGAAGCATATTACATCCAGAGGGTAGGGCAACAGAGTACATCTTCCCTGAGGCTCTGGAAGCAATAGAGACTGGTGTGGCCACCCAACCCAAGACAGACCTATCTTGTGGAGATGCCAATCTTCCTGGCCAGCTGGGGCTCCTAAAGCACTTGAATTCGTGGCCGTGACAGGCATTGGAAAGAGACTTCACCAAAATCGAGGATCTTGATATTCCCAGTTTGTCAGAAATTTCTTAACCATATCTGATCCCATTTGATCCATGCATATTAGGATTAAAGATACACTCATAATACAGTGGCGATAATAAATTTGGAATTCTCATTTAGGAGCAAGCTAATTGTTATGACAGTCATAAACTGTTCATGTACTTTCTCTTTTTAATTTAGCTTCTAGGGCTTTGTGTTGCAGCAGTTACATGCTTTGGTGGTTAGAAAAACAGGTCTTGTACCTTCCTTGGTGCTGGGTTTACACAGTGTGCATCTCCTCCAGCTTGCTGTGCTGCTACACAAAGTAAATGATGCCTTCACCTAATGCATTTTGGGATTTTTTTTTCCCTCCAAAGAATATACTGAAGAGTGATAAGATTTTCACTGAAACTGTAGAAATGCTTCTCCCCAATATGTAATTTGAACCAAGGCCCCATCTTGTGACCAAAATCTATCCTGAATTCTCCAGAGGAAGGTGCAGAAACCTGCCAGACTCTGGCTGCCAACAGCTGTGTCACACTTGGAATGGAGATCATGTGTCCTTTCAGGCTCACCACTTAGCCATTGCCTTGTGCCTGACAGCACGAGGACTATTTCCAATTAGAAAGTTCTTTATCTTGTTCTAGAAAGGTCTGAATGTCTGCATAGACACCTGCTCTTTTTTGAATCCTGCTGAGCTGTTATCTGGAATTTCTCATGCCATCAAGAATTAATTTTCTTAGATATATTTGGCAATAGAAAAGGCTTCCATTTTATGCAGTTGAGACAATTCTGAGTAAAAGTGACTCAGGAAAGGAAAATATATTTTTTAAAAATTAGGACAATAATAAAGAAGCCTTTACAGAAGCTCAATGAACTATCTGTCGCCTTCTCTCCTCTTTAAACAGAAACAATTCTCACAGAAGTCACAATTTATCAAATTCATGCCTCTTGAATGAGATCTAAACAGCAATAAAATTATATATGAAAAATGTGGCAAAAAAAGACAAAGGGAGATGGGTGGATTCAGATGAATAGTGGTGAATTTCAGAGAGTACATAAAGCTGAAAGAAACGCTGACAAATCTCTAATCAGAAATGCTCCAGACCATGAGTACATCAGGGAGGGTTTATGAGATACTGGTGATCAGCTTGTCAGTAAAGGCACCCTGCAGGCAGCAGTGTTCAGAGCACCCTTCAGCTCCCCAAGAGCATTGGCAGCTGGTCTCACCTTTGCTGCAGGTAATGAGATGCTCCCTATGCCAAACAGCAGTGGGGCTGGCATGGGGTACCTGCCAGAGCAGGGCAGAAGATACAGCACAGCTGATGTTAAACACTATTATAAAGAAATCTCTTTTTTCAAACAACCTTGGTCTTGAATTGGATTAAATAGACAAAAATAGTAATAAATTTTAAAGGCTGTGTGGAGTTCCTGTCATTAATATATCTCAATATTAATATCTCAATACAAAAACTTTTAAAATTGATTAATTTGATTAAAAAGGGACTGTCAAAGCTCTTTCTGTAAAATCTGAATTGGCCGTCATAATACCTGAAGGGTTGGGCATGAACTGATAATTAAATGATGGTTATTAAATGCAACCCCTGGCTCAGGACATGCCTGAAAACCTCTTTTCTTCCTAAGACAGTGTCCCCAGCCAGCCCTCTGAAGCCTCTGCAGCCACAGAATGTTTTCAGCAGTTCTGTGTGCTCTTTGCTGTTTGATTTTAACAGAAAGAATTAAGAATTGATCAAAAGATGAATTAAAGAATTGATCAAAATGCAGAATTTCAGTGAGGCTGAGCCATTGATTTACAAGATAATACTGCCAGTGTTTTTCACACTAATTCCTTATACAACGTGCAATCCAATGTTTTATTGGATTTTTAATTAGACTTTTTTACCCCCTTCTTTGAGGAGAGAGACTTGATTGAACATTCACTGGTACTTTGGCTTTTCCCTGATGATTAAAGTCAAGCAGACACAGGAAGATCCCTTTTCTGGACTTGCAGCTTTTCAGGCACCGAGGCAGTGCAGCAGATGGTGAAGGGAAGGGCTTTGGCTGCAGCCCTAACTTGTAGCAAAACAAAGCTTCCCCCCTGCAGCAAGCAGTTAAAAGCTAAACTTCTGCCTCCAACCATTCCCATTAATGGCTGTGCTTGGTTTTACACCCCTGCTTTTAAGTAACCATTGATGCAGCCTTGTTTGGAGGATGCTTGCTCCAGCTGGCTCTTCCTCACAGCCGGCAGGGAGAGAAGCTCTGACATCCCAAGTGAAACAGGAGCTCAAAACTCACCTAAGTGAGATCCAACTTTTCCTATGTAGCATGTGCCCTGGGGTACAAGGGGCTATATTCCTTCAAAACATCTATTTGATACAATTATTTTTAAATTCTGTTGCTCCTTATTGTAAGGAAATGGGTTATTGATGTTAGCAGCAGCTATCAACATCTTTTAGGTTTAATCATTTCTTTCTTGAAATGAGTGCTCTGATGGGAAACTTTTCTTCTGATTTGTGATTTATGCTCCCTTTGGCTCATACTTATTGTGCTTTATATTTTTATGAAGCTAAGAACATCCTTTCCATACCCACGCTTATGAGTGGGGTGATTTTTTTGTAAGTTCTGAATTCTTGACCAAGCCTTGAAGCCTAACTAGTCTCTTTATTTTTCCTCCAAGATGTTTTATTCTTTATTTTCAGTAATATTTCTTCCATACAGGAAAAGGAATCTGAACCTTTTGTATGAAGTTCCTTCTATTTATCGTAATTATTTTTAGTAAGTTACTGGAAACCAGCTAATTGCAGCAGTACTTAAAACATCATCAGCTCTTACATCCAGAGCAAAGGGATTGAGGAACCTTAATGGTCCAAATCTTCTATTGGCACCACTGGAGAAGAGTCAGGGATGGTGATCTGGATTTTCTTCCAGAAGGGCATGCAGTTTGTTTGTCTGCTCATTAGTTATCCCCTTATGTGATTTTAGTGACTATCCTGCACTTTTCTCAGGGATTTGCTGTCATCCTTATTCCACTGTTATCATAAAATATCTCAAATAAAAAGTTAGAATTTTTCCTACCTTAATGTTCAGAAAAGTGAGGGACTGAAGGGTTCTTTACATAAAACTCCTCTCTTCCTACTGTTGTGGGGAGGAATGGGTGGGTTTGTTGTTGCTGAAAGCCAGAAGACCCTCTGTCCACACAAACTGCTGGCACTGAATTGATGAAGTTCATGGGGCAGTTTCCAAGAAGTGTATGGCATTGCGTGACCAGCACTGAAAAGAGCTTTTTCATTACAATGTTGCCCTGGTACCTGGCCAAATCCTGGCCAGGTAACGTGGAGCAGCCAGCTGCTTCTGCTGCTGCTTGCTCTCAGCTGCAGCATTTGCTGCATCCAGCTCCCCTGTGAGATGCTGTGCTCTCTGCCTTGTGCCTCCCTGGGGGCTGGGATGTCTGGGGCAGAGGGAGCACCACGTCCTTGGAGGGGGCAGAGGAAGCAGGGCTGCCTCTGGGCACAGAGGTCTGAGGTAATGCTGTGGAAAGGCAGCGCTGTGTCTGTGTTTTGATGCTGGCAGTCTCCCCACAGTCTCTGGTGTGCCTGCAAAGCTGCTGCTCCTGTGGCTCCGAAATCGGGCTGGCAGTGGTGGCATTTGGGCACAGAGACATGGGAACAATGCTATTGCTGTCTCTTGCAGTCACATCTTCAAGAGGAATCACGACTTGACCAAAGCTTGGAAAGGAAAGACGGAGCAGCTTCTCAGAGTCAACGAACATGACTTCACCATGCGGCCGGCCTTTGGAGGTGAGAATAAAATGGTTCTCTTGATTTTGTGCTGATCTAATTGAGAATAATCTAATTATCCAATTAACAATCTAATTTAAAAACAAGCAAACAAACCTCTATCCAGATGCATCAGTGTGAAGGGAAAAGACTTGGTGCCAATTCAGAGAGGCCTCATGCTCATTCTCATTGCCCTCTGTGCTCTGTACATTTCCTACATTCCTTCCTGTTGCTGCAGTTGGCTCTGATTTTGGCTGGCATTCCCCAGAGCTTAGGATGGACCCTCCCAGTAAGTGTTTCACTCTATTGAGAAGAGGAACAAGCTGCAGCTTTTAATATTCACTTGTGGTTGAGAAGTTGCAATGAGCTTTTCAACTGATGTGATTAAACTGAAAAGTAAAGAACTCATTGGGTAGATCGCAGCCTATCATTACTAGGAGAAAATGGAATACTTTTGTCCAGAAAAAAATCTTGTCTCAAACTCTCATAAGCGAATTAAAGAGTGAGACGGGAGACCTCTGCCAGCTTCATTCTGCCTTTGGTCACACCCAATTATAGGAATGTGCTTGCCTGACCTTTCTAGACTCACTGCTGCAGAGATAAGAGGATACCTGAACAAAAACTGCTGGAATACCAGTATGGCAATCCCTCTTCTCATTACATCAATAACCAAATCCTTCCAGAGCTAAGGACAGAGTTTTCTGTGGTTTTCACTGAAATGCTGCATCCTTTGTCAATTGGCCATCTAGGGTGAAGTGCTACCTGTCCCTGCCCAGTGGGACACACGAGTGTTGTGCCCTTTGCACCTGGTCCATAGAACAGAGCTGCTCAGACCTGCCCGTTCCTGGTGTGGCTGAAAAGATGTTTCTTGCCCCTCAGTGCAGGTGTGCTCTTCTGAGAGCACACACCTTGCTCACTATTTATATATATATTTTCAAACTCCAGAGTTCAAAACCTGTCATCACCAGTGTTTCCTGCCCCAGCAATGTTATTTACCAGCAAGTTGTAGTCCAGCCTAAACATTGGAGGTAGCTTTTTTCTAATCAGTGATAAACTTGATCTGCTACTTCTAGCGTTGAAGAGTTTGCCTTAAATTGCCCTCTGTGTGGAGCATAGGCATAGATCTCTCTGGGGCTGGTGGGAACACACTGAGCCCTGGGTGCAGCTGAGGCTCAGGGATGAGGTCTGGGAGCTAGCTCTGGAGGCACTGGGCTTCTTTATGGATCAGCTGTAAAAATGTGAATTCAAAAAAGTGCACATGCCTCTCTAAATCCCAGGTATGCCCTCCCATGCTATAAGGTCAGAGGTCTTAGGTTTTATGATCCTTTTTTTTTTTTTTTAAGCCAACCTTAATTTTTGGAGCTTGGTACTGATATGGACAAACGGAAGGTGCTGATCTGTCCTCTCTGCAGTTGATCTGTCCTCTGGACAAAAGACCTGCTGGTCTGATGAATGGGATGATAGGGCTTCTCTGGGAGGATATTTGGATGTGCTGCCTTGACTCAGTTGGAGACATCTGGGGAGCCTTGGTGATTTTTAAACTTTTTTCCCCCTAACTGGATGTATGTCAAGGCATTGTGCCTGTTTTGGGGGGGAAGCCGTGTGGTTTTGTTCTGTTATGCTGATGGTTCGGCACCCAGTGGCACCACTGCACTGTATTTCTGGAAACAGTTCTGAATTTAACTATTTTCCTCAGTGTCACTGGGTGCTTGAAGAATGCATTTGAGCATAGATCACACCAAACAGACATAATTACACAGTCACTCTTCTAGTCTTAATGGAACTGCATTTAATCTCTCTTCTGCCTTGTTTTCTCATGCTACCTCCCATCACAGCATCAAGATTCTTCTAGAGCCAAAATTTGAAATAACGTTTATATAACTGGGAAATGCCCTAAGAGCCTTTGCTGAGAAGGTTCCTTTTTTTATAAAGGAAAAACATGATATCTTTTATTAAATTTTTGCTTAAAACCTCCTTAACTTGCAGAGATTCTTGGGACAAAAGTGTGGTATTAGCAAAGTTGTACTGAAATTGCATGTAATGAGGAGCAAAGCATGCAAACAGCATTGTTGAGGCTCCAGCCTTGGAAAGCCTGACTCAGATGCACAGAGATAGCAGGTGCTACAGGTTCTTTCTCAGCTGCAGAATTGCATGGTGTGTTTTTAGTGACAGATGATAAGCCTAATGGAAAAAAACATAAAGGAAAGGGAACAAAAGTCTGGTAAGAGGTGATCCTAATAGTTTTATCTGTAATGTTATTCGTCAGGCAGTCACAGTGATTTGCTATGCACCGTGAGTCCTTCCAGCTTCTTGCTGTGGCAGTGTCACTCAGACTGATGTGGTCTGACCTGTGGAGGATAAAAAGGTTCTTGTACTGCAGAAGTGGAGAAGAGGAGCCTGTGAGATACACGTGACTGTAACTGGTCACTGCCCTAAGACCCTCTCTGGTCTAATTGTGATTCCAGCTCTGTGGCATTGCATTGGGCCTGTGATGTTACCTTGCAGGTGGGAAAGGCACTTCACTTCTGGAAAATTAAAATAATACCATAGGTAAATAGTGAGTGGCATTAAGACTAAAAGAAACCTGGTACTGTTGATGGTTCCTAAGTTTGGTGGGCCAGCCTGCAACTCCACCTTAAGCTAAAAAGGGGACAGGATATAAGCTGCTTTGTGGTGGCCACAGTGACTCTTGCTGGTCTGCACAGGGCAGTCAGGAACACAACCAGCCAGCCCAACACAGCTGTGACTACTGGGCACAGCAGGCTGGGGTTATGCAAGGTGAAATGAAAAAAAAACGCAACAATATTAGAGAAAGGTGAAGGGTGTTTCAAGAGAAAGTATCTTTGTAAAGAGCAAGTGAGCAAACAAATGTTGTGTAAGTTGTGTTATTAACAGCCCAATAAGCATGGCTGTCTTGCCTGCCCTCAGCCCATTAGAGACAGGCGATTGCGTACAGAGGCAATGACAAAGTTTTTTTGCTTTGCTGATGGTCAAAGAGCCTCCATAAGCTAAATGAGACTGCAGGGTTTTTGACCCTTAGGGAGTTATCTCCATGACAGTGACCTTGTTCTAGCTAGCAGATGTTCAGGTATTACTTACTATTATTAATATTTAAAGATTATGTAAATGTTTGTTTTGCTGCCTTCCTTAAACACCCATTTTAAGCATTTCATTTATGACATCTCGCATTTTACAGGGAGCCTGTGAATAAGCAGCTTTAGTTGATACTTAAAATAGCTGTATCTTCTTTATTGAGGACCAGCCTAATGCTTTACTTTTATTATATTTGCTCATAGCCAAGTAGCCTAATGTCAGCTGGTCCTTGCTGCCCTTTCTGGGCAGTGCTTTTGCCAGGATGGATGAACAGTGGGGTGAATAAAGCATGAGCAGTTCACTGAGTGCTAGTGACAAGGGCTGGGATAGAACTGATGAGCAGCCATCCGTGAGCTGCAGAGGGACGAAGCCCTGCAGTCATGAGGCAGGTGATGAGCATGTCCTGGTGCTGGCTGCCTGGGAGCTGCCCACACCTAAGAGGTCTCAATCAGATATGCATTCATTAAAAAGTAAATATACACATACACATATACACAAAAATACACTGAAAGCTGTTTTGCATCTCGCAGACGTGGGATCTCTTACAGACGTTTGCAAACTCTCTGTGTGTGCATGAGATACCTGCCAGTAAAGAAATCTCAAACCTACTCATTTCCCATGTACATATTTTTTTCTTCACCTGCCTCCCTCCTTCAAAGATAGATGAGTGGACACTGTCTCAGAGAGAAACAACGAGCCTTTGAAAGCACTGCCGAAGAGAAAAATTAAAGAGATGTCACAAAGCTTTAGTCTCAGAGCTGGAGTGAAAACAGAGTCCAGGCATCTTCATGGTAGCACGCTCTTCCCTATCTTCCAAAGCCTGCTCCAGTGTTCAGAAATAAAAACATGTTTGTGCCGAGTTCCAACTGGGAACTGACTCACACTTTGAAGCTTTCATGCTGCTCCCTGGTTGGTGTTTTTAGGTGTGGAGACACACTGGGATGTAACAGGCTTTAATGTTAGCCTCCTTCTGAAGTAATTCCTTCACAGGACTTGTGGAAACCTCCTGGGTTCCCTGGAGAGGTTAGCCCAGACATCCCATTCAATCTGGGCCAGGGTTTGATACTCAAACTGTATTTTTTTGCAATATGAAACAAGCCACAAAGTCTTCTTTGTGTCAGAACCAACCCAAAATTCTATGAATTTGACTGATACTTTTCAGAGACTCTAAAGTGTGATCTGAAAATCTCTGTTGGACTGCAGGCTTTGAGCAAAGCAGCACTGCTCCCTTTTATGAGCTGTATCCCCAGCTTTCACATGGATCCATTTAGCTTCCTGTCCAGCAGTGAACATCGTGGAGAGGAGCCTGAACTTTGAGATCTATCCAGTGTTAACATGTTCAAGGCTTTTGTTGCTTTATAATTGTCTAGGATGATCCTTCTATATTTTCTCTTTCTGAGGAAAAGGTGACTATTTATAAAATATTGTTTATGACAAAGAAAGACTGGTTCATGAGGGCTTTTTTGCATCTAATCAATTAAAGTTAATTGTTCTGTCTACCAGTTCAGTTTGTCATATACCATCTGAGCTGTTCTTGTTCCTTCACATTCACACCCTCATCATACTCTGCTCCCTCTCAATACAGAGGATTTTTTTCTTTTTGCTCATCTCTAGTGGCATTTGATGAGGAATTTGGCAAAACACCCTGAGCCTCTGTTGTTCAACTGTTCAGTTTCCAGAGGGACAGGATTAAAAAGCTAGCAGCTCCTAATTGACTCCACGGGTTAGTGAGATCAAAAATCTCCTGGCATTTCTCTCTAAGTGATAAACAGCCATTTAATTCAATGGTATGTGCTGTAGCCAGCATGACCTTCAAGGAAACCCAGGGTTTGTTTCCATGGTTTAAAGAGGTAATTTCTGGACAGGGCTTCTGCTTTGCTTCAGAAGCTACATGCACTTTCAGTGTTGCTTGCATCAAGTACCTCTGCAAAACAGCATCTTACTTGAAGTTTTCTAGAGTGATGGGCAGAGTGAATATGCAATTATCATTAGCACTTATGCTCATTGCTGAGAGCAGGACTTGGTGATCATTTGATTCCTGTCACTACCTCACAGGCAGCAACATTTGCACTGTACCCACTGTCTCTTCACTCACCCTTCCCTGCTCACTCCAGCTTCTAAACCTCCTCCAAAGGGTCTTGTGTCTCAGAGTATCCTTCTCGCATTTGTGTGTTCTCTCATTGCCTCAGCCCCAGGTGCTGATCGAGGAAGAAGGAAAAAGCAGTGATTACTCCTGCTGATTGTAATAGGAATTTGCCCAAAAAAGGCAGAGTAAATATTTCTGCTGATAAATTGGTTTTACAGACTCATCCTTACATTTCAGTATTAAGTGCTAAACATTTGAGTCCAGTGTTCAAATAATTTCTCCCTCTCTATTACAATCACTGCTTTATCATCCCCCAAATTTGTGATTAATTGGAGAAAAGACACCTAATCCAGCCTTGGACCTCTTCTCTCATGGGCTTTCCAGACCATCCAGCTTAACGTGGAACACCCTTTATTTTGGATTTAATAAAACTTTGTGTCAGCCCCACACTGAACCTTAGGCTTTGTCCTTGCAATGAGATAACTGCTGGGTTTTCAGTGTTTGATGCAGGAACATGAACAAAGAAAAGAACATGGTGTTTTATCTTCAAGGGCAGATAGGGAAGGAATAGGAAAGAGGGACAGATACCAGCTTGGCAGTGTTCTTATGTTTATGGGATTGGTTTTTAGTTGTTTGTTGTTGTTTTTTGGGATTTTTTAATCTGTGATTAGTGTTCAGAGAAGCATAGAAATCGCAGCAGTAAATAGACTTTGCGCGGGTGTCGATTTCCTGAATCGAGGCTAAATTAAGGATTCCTACACAGAGAGTCTCTCTTGCAGTCTGGGAGTTGTGGGGGGCTGCCCAGCATGTGTTGGGCACACAGCCCTCGGCTTGTGCTGTTTCTCTGTTGATTGTACTGCACATCAAAATGTCTCTTGTCACCACAGATACAGTGCTTTTTGCTACCTTTTTAAAAAAAAGATTTTAAAAAAACCCCAACAAACCAAAGCATGTTTTACTGAGCAAGAGAAATGTCATAGAAAAGTTCTTTCTCTTGATTGCAAATGATTGCTGGCAATTTTTAAAAAATATGCAGTGCACAGCTGTGTGTCTGAATGTGACATGTGGGTGTGTGCAAGCATCTGGGAGTCGTCTCAAAGTGCTGGGTTAGCCCTGCTTGAGCTCCATTGCTGGGGGCAACAGTGACTTAAACTGGAATTGGTGGTTCTGAGGAGCCTGGTCCCACTCCACAGGGCTTGTTCAAGGTGCTTGTTCCCAGCACAGCTGCTGACAGACACTGTGGGCATAACAGGCTGGAGCTGTGCATGTGGGAAGGGGACAGTGTGACTGTGAGTGTGTAATCAGCTGAGGCTGAATTGTCAATGCCCTGGCAAACCTGCACTGAGGCTGGTCACAGCTTGTCTCCTGGGCATGAGGATCAGCCTTTCCCTACTGAGGCTGACTTGGTGCTTCTTTCTCCTCCAGCAAAGGCAAACATAAGGCTGTGTTCAGAAGCCCTGAAGATGTGTACAAGTCTGTACTTGCTGCTGCAGGTACAGGAGAAGGATGGATAGCAGCTTGCAGAAGTGTGTTGCTCTCTCAGCAACATTTCTGCTCTCTGGTTAGACTTGCAGTGTATTCAGAGCTTCAATGTGGTCTTGAGGAAGATGCTGCTCTAGCTAAATGTATGCATGCAGCAGACCCTGCTGTTTGTGGTGCTGCAAGTATGGGTCTGCATCCACAAAGGGATTGTGGTGCATCTTATGTATTATCTGACTGCTAATCAGGTTCAAAATCTAGGTGCTAAAAGTCTTTGCAAATCTTCATGGAGGCCACTATGGTCCTTGGAAAATTAATTTCTGATTAGTGGCTTGCCTTGTTGGTAAAAAATGAGAAACCTCCAAGGAAGAGCTCATTGCTTGCCGTGTCTTCATCTCATTCTCCTGTCCTTGGGGCTAAATTTGTTCATAAAGGCCTAAAATTTAAGATGGGATGGCTTAAGTTTTAAAAACATAGGCAAATGTTTCATCCAAGCTCTGGATGAAGTGGCAAAGTGCCAACATTGCAGCTTATGCCAAGGGGAAGATAATTCAATGTTTCAAAAGGGCCCTTTCATGGTTATTCACTAACTCTTTCCCCAGCCCCATTCTGAAGAACTATTGACAGAAATGTACAACATAAGCTCAGAAATGTTTGCATGTCACCTTAGAAGTGCTAATTAAATGCAGATGATATGAAAGAACATTTATTTACATATTTAAATCTCATTCTCTTTCAGGCCCTGCGATTCCTGTTGGGGTGGATGTGCAAGTTGAAAGCTTGGACAGCATTTCTGAGGTTGACATGGTATGTAATCCTCTTCTAAGCCTCAGTTACTTCCAGTCATAAAAAGACCTTCTGACTTGAAACCTGTGGGCTTGTAATCATTGGTCAGATGAAAGTAATAGCAGCATCTCTGAAATTCAAAGAGGCTGATAATCAGAACCAAAGACTTGATAAAACCAGATGATCAAAGTCTTACCTCTCTACCTCCAGATAAAGATTAAAAGCGTGAAGAGAAAAGGGACCTTGAATGGGAGAATAATCAGTGCTGTGAAAGATCTATCACAACTAAAAATAAGCATAAGCAGCTGCATATGAAGGTTTGAAGCTATATGGTAAAATTCACATAAGCTGTGTTTGCTGCAGGAGTTTTCTTCCTTAGGGAACCTTTCAATTCACATGAGTGCTCACACACGCTTTACTGTTTGGTTTTAAGTTGTTTCATGGTGATTTTTTTTTTAATTGTAGTAAATGGAATAAAAAACTCTTGAAAGAGAAGTGGAAAGGGGAACATAGAGGAAAAGAGGAAGCTTCTGGGCTCCTTCCTCTTTCTGCCTTTTCTTCCCTCTTCTTGTGCACCTTTTGAGGTCTAGACAAAACATAAAGACAAAGGAAGAGCTTTAGTTTGAGTGTTTTTTAATATAGTGCAATTACATCTTCATCCCATTTTGGAGGGGTTGGTTTAGATGACCTTTGAAGGTCCTTT
>VZTT01020134.1:4902-16396 GCA_013400855.1 Buphagus erythrorhynchus | reverse complement strand
GCTGTAAAAGTATCAGATTATTAAAATAATATAATATATTATATTAATATTATTTTATATATTATATAATATATTATAATAATATAATATGGGTTGCTGTGCTGTTGTGTAGCTGTTTTGCAGGCAGAAATGGTGACGTGGATGGAAGCCCAGGCAGCTGAAGGGCTGTCCAGCTGTGCACAGATCCTATGGGAGCAGCAGCTACCCCTGGCAGGATGGCTGTAGAGCTGAGGGAGCTGTCAGGATATCCTGGTACAGAGAGCTGTGACCTCTCAGTGAGCTATGGACCTCACAGTGTGGCAACACTCCTGGCTCTTCTGCCACTTCTGCTGAACAGCTCCAGCTCTTTCTCTGACGACCTGAAGATATTAGTTCTCCCTTTGGTTTGCACATTCCTTGAGGACCTGACATTCCTGGAAAAAAATAGAGGGTGTGATTTAGTCAAAGGTAGGAATGCCAGGTAGGAGGTAAATGTTTAGTTTGTCAGACAAGGTGTGAAGCAAAAAGTAAGATGGACAGAAATGTTACAATCTAAAATCAAAAGATTTAATTAAGAAAAGTTAATTGATTCATTGATACACCTGTGATATTATAGAAATCACTTTCCCCGGTAAGTTACTCTTTATTGCTGACTCTAGCAAGTGTTCTCTACTCTGGGGAGGAAAGACAAATATAGGGGAATCTTACTCAAATCACCATTTAGGTTACAAGCACCATCATGATTAGAGGGGTCAGAAAGAGTCTATAAAATGGATTGTCGTGAGATTAATTTAGGAAGATGGGTAAAGGAATGAAGTGATGAAGCAGTACTATAAGACTGGGACTGAGTTATGGAGCAACTGAGAGACGTGCCAGATTTCTCCCACAGAGAGTACAGTACAAGGCTGCCAAAAAGTATGTGGAAGCCAGTGGCTTCCTGCTGACTTCAAAGGCTTTAGATCTAATTCTGGGCTCCATTCAAAGCTACTTTGTTTTTGTCTCATATTCCTCCTTCTGTACAATAATTATTACATCAAATTTTCTCATTATCAAATATTTAGTCAATTATTTTTTCCTCATTATTTATTATTAATTCATTTTTACCAGTGTTTAAAAAACTCTTGCTCATTCATTTTCATAGAGATATATGCATATCGATCGTCACTTGAAAATTCAGTATTCTATTTCCTTTCTTATTTTTAGGCATGCTGCTGACATATTTCCTTCATTCACAACTCTTCTACAGCCCAAGGTCAAATTCTGTTCTTGAACTAATTACAAACTCGTTCATATTTAGAACCAGTGCAAATAATATTTTCATCAACACTTCATGACTTATTGTCATCATAAAAAACATGATGATAAACAGCAGAAGTGAGGTTTTCTGCCTACAAATTCAAAGACAGTATTGGTATCAAAATCTGTTCTGTCTTCTTTTCCTAGGATTGTTTTAGTTTTTTTAATAATATTTTGTCGATATTTATTGCAATTCAAAGCAAACAGACTTTATTTTCTATGGATACATTAACATTAGCAGTCAGCCAGTGCCAGGAGTGCATGCCAGAAGTATGCCTTCCACATATCCACACAGAGCAAGGAGCACAGTGGAATAGGAACCATTCTATGAAGTGAAATAGGTTGCTGAAGACCCAACACAGCACAAAGTGACCTTGAAATAGCTCTAGTCTGTTCTGAAGTTGATATCTGTAAAGTACTTTTCAATTTAGTTTCATCTAAAAGGATACATTTTCTGCTTTCTAAGGTTTCACTGCAGTAAGAAGCAAAGAGCAATGAGGGAAAACAGCTGGGGAATATTTTTCCAAATTTATACCTGATCTGAAGGAAGATGTAGGTGTTATCTGTTGGGTTTTGATTCACATTATGGTGAGATCTTAGAGAATATGACCTGGAGGTCTTTCAACAACAAGTCTTCTGGAAAGTGTAATTTGATACCTTGCCTAGGATGCTCAAATCAATCACTAAAGGAAATTTTGACCATCAGCCCAGAAGTACTTTGAAGTGAAAAAAAACCCAACACATATAGGTAGGTTGTTGTCAGGTCCTCAGCACTACTTGTTTCTGTGTACAGAATGACAAGTAATTCCCTGTGCTACCTGCAAATACAGGCATAGGCTACAGCACTGCAGTGGGTATATCCCTTATCATTTTATCTGTGATCTCTCTCTCCTCTCATTTTATTTTTAGTCTTGGTTTTCATTTAATTCATTGACTCCTCTTATTCAAATGTCTTCCTGTTATCCACATCCTACATTCTTCTCTCTAAAGCGGAGAGAGATGGATTTGATGAGGGGACTGTTAGGTGGATAAGGAAGTGGTTGGATGGCTATATCCAGATGGTCAGTGGCTCAGTCCCGATGGACATCAGTGACAAGCGGTGTCCCTCAGGGGCCTGTAGAGGCACCAATATTATTTGTTGCCTTCATTAACAATATAGATGAAGGAATTGAGTGCATCCTCAGCAAATTTGCAGATGACTCCAAGCTGAGTGGTGCTGATGACACACCTGAAGGACACGATGCCATCCAGAGAGACCTGGACAAGCTCAAGGAGTGGGCACTTGGGAATTCTATGAGATTTAACAAGATCAAGTACAAGGTTCTGTACCTGGGTGTGGACTTCCTTCTGTAGCAACACTGGAGAGGAACAGATCAAGAGCAGCCCTGCCAAGAAGGATTTGGGGTGCTGCTGGATGAGAGGCTGGACATGACCCAGCCATGGGGACT
Source organism: Buphagus erythrorhynchus (assembly GCA_013400855.1). NCBI lineage: Eukaryota > Metazoa > Chordata > Aves > Passeriformes > Sturnidae > Buphagus > Buphagus erythrorhynchus. The sequence goes on along the minus strand of VZTT01020134.1, from coordinate 13,673 downwards.
CTCAGCCCAGAGANGAGAGCCAAACGTGTGCTGGGCTGCATCCAAAGCAGTGTGGGCAGCAGGGGAGGGAGGGGATTCTGCCCCTCTGCTCTGCTCTGCTCTGCTCTGCTCTGCTCTGCTCTGCTCTGTGTGACACCACCTGCAGTGCTGCATCCAGCTCTGGGATCCCAGCACAAGAAGGACATGGACCTGTTGGAGAAACTCCAGGGGAGGGCCACCAAGATGATCAGAGGACTGGAGCACCTCTGCTATGTGGAGAGGCTGCAAAAATTATGTTTTTTCAACCTGGAATGACCTAATAGCAGCCTTCCAGTACCTGAAGGGAGCCTATGAGAAAGATGAAGTGGGGCTTCTCACAAAAGCATACAATTCTTTGAGGAAAGGAATATCTCTGTATCTATAGGAATATATAGGATTGCACATGCATTTATTTCTTGCAATATGGGGTGAGTGTGTATATATATATAATTTTATTTTTCCCTGTATTTGTATGAAGTGACTTTGAGTGTATTCATCAATATCTAATAAGAGTACTACGGGCACATAAGTAGGAGACAAGAGTACTAGATTTGTCTGAGCTCTTAGTCTCACAAATATATTTTTATATTAATCTTGGGTCTAAAACAAGGACAATACATCCTCTACCATAAGGACCTAATTCTTAATTTCTCACCATCAGTTTTGGTGGATGCTTTTTACAAGCAGCGAAAAGTCTTTGTCTACCTCTCCAACACAAAATGCAGAGTGTAATACAGTCACAACACAGACTCTAAATAGTTTGCACCCTAAGAACATTTTCTATCATCCAAGTCCCCAAAGACTAAATTAGATACATCAAAATAATGAACATTTTCTTCAAATGATAAAGTCATATGTAATCTGTGCGTGAATTGAAGATAACTTTTCTATTCTGTTCCCTTTGAGTTAAAGCATCTCCCAAACAAGATACTGAGATGTTACACAAAAAAAGTGTAGTTGAAATACACAGTGATAATTCAAAACAAGTTTGAAAGTGGATGTAATTTCAGAAAAGTTAAGAATATTTTCTGCATTCACTAGTTATTACTGGACAACATAAGCCACATAATCAAATAACAAATATTTCTAAGACATTTAAAGCCCCATGAAAGTGCTCAATGATTGCTGCATTGAGACTCAGTAAAATTTGAGGAGGATTCTAATAGTGTGCTAAGAAACTGCCATTCTATGTAAATCCCTGAGTGGACTACATACTTCTTCAGACCTGCTTTCAACAACACCTTCTTAAATTATCACGGAACTTGAATGTATGTATCACACTTAGGAACATAAATATTCTGTGGTTTATTTTATTTACTTTTTAAAAAAATCATTGTTAATATTAAATTCACATTACAAAGTCTCCTCTGTAGGAAAAAAAAAAAAGGAATTTTTTTTTATTCTTTATTCATACAAAATAAAACTTAGGGTCTACAATTCCTGATACACGAAAAATTTTAGTTGCTCTTTATTAGATTTTAAGGTTTATGTTATGCAATGAATGAAGTACTTTAACTTCAGTCTCTCTACATGGTTACTCAAATATCAACAAGTTTAGCATTTATTCAGCAGTCAGCCTGACCATACCTTGATTTACTCTAAGCTTTTCCTGCAAAAGAAGTTTTGCAGGATTCAAATCTGGGAAAAAAAGGATCAAAGACACTGAAGGTTCAATCATAGCTCATCTCAAGATAATATGTTTCCTTAATATTGCTTCACTGATAAGGAAATTTGCAAACTTAACTGAAAAAAAAATGCAACAACAAACTAAATGAATAGTAATTTCAAATGCAATTGTCAATATGCTGCTATGCATAAAGACCTTATAACAGTTATGAAAAATCTATTCTATATAAACTCTAAAGTACATAAATAAATTACAAATATAGGTCTCATGTCAGGAAACATATCCACAGTGAGCGCATCTATTTCTTTTTTTCAAAATATTTTGGATATTAGCCTTGACCTTCTAAATATTGGAAAAAGATTTTCATTTATTTTTATAATCACATTTAATGAGATTAGGTCAAATGTTATGTTTCAGCTGATTCAAATAATTTCACACAGCTGTTTAAAATCTACTTAGAAGAAATAATAAGATATTGAAAATAATCTCACTGGTGAAAAGGAAGCACATTTCAGTTTCTTCTTTTTTTATCATAATGTTTTATAGAAAACGTGAGTTTTTCAATAGCACTTGAGAATTGTGTTATCTCACAATAATTAATAAAATTTGTCCTCAAGACTGGTGTGACAACACTGTGTCAGCTCCACACTCTCCTACAGTCTCACAAGACTGTTTATAATGATTCCTAAGACTTCCGTGGGGTTGTCGAGTGAGTTCTAACAGATTGATCTTGTATCAACAAGTAGAGCAAATACTGTGAAGATGTCAACAGTGGTCCTGAAACACGACAGGTACCTCAAGGCACATTTGTCCTCTACAGTGGAGAACAGAGGTACTTAACACTCAGACCAACACAGAGTAAGTCCTACTCATTCTGGGAAGGCCTCACAGAAATCCAAGCTAGGAAGCACTGTACATTTCAGCCTTTCCAGATCAGGTCTGGTAGCGGGGTAATTGGCACAAAGTCCATGCAAAAGTGCTGCTGCGTTGTCTCCTGTCATCACTGCCTTCCTGTCTTCAAGCTCTGTTTTTTTTTCATTCCTTTCCTAGCTCAGCATGAGATGAGCTATCTGAGGTGGCTCTATGTTACAGTGTGCTTTAGCCAGGCTGAAAGAGGTAATGCCATGAATTTTGCAAATATCCACCTTGGTCTGTCAGCTGGAAAAGAAAAAAAAAACAACAATCTTGCTAGCCGAAATTTGTTTCAAACAGCTGAAATTTTGGCGCTCCCAAAATTGGTTTCTGTGCAGCCTATTTGATATCAAAAGACTCATAAACTTCATAGAGTAAAATGTAGGTTCTATAAAATATAAATCTCTCTAATGTGACTATTACAGCAAGGCAAGGCACTGAGTGATTCTAAAGCAAAGTCAACACCTTTATACATTTCTGTGAGCAAGAACCATTAAGACAAAACATTAATTTTAGATTACAGTCTATCACCTTCTGTCTACTCTCCAGGTGGGTGTGAGTTTTTATCAATGCTGACCACTTTTGTGCTTTACCTCAATCTCAAAAGGACTCTTTTGGACTCTGCAAGCCTCTCTCTGAGGCTGGTTAATGGTCTCTCACACTGGATCAATTGAACAGCCAAGTCAAACATGAGAAAGCCTTGTCACAAAAAGGCTCTGATAATATAAAACACAACAACAGCTTGGTTATTTTGTTTAGTTTTCTTCATATTAATTCCTTAGTTTGTGATTCTTTTGTCACATACTAATTTTTCATGCAACACTTAATAATTGAAACTTTGCTAATAGTGTTTACTTAATCTTAGCTATTTTACTGTCAGCCACCTGCAACCAATATGTCTATTGCATTCTCCAATTATGTATGGGTAATTATGTGCCACTTTTCTTCAGTTTCTTTTCTGTGACTCGTAAAATGTACTTTTTTAAAACAATGTTTTCTATTATTTCAGATTGCAACCAGGAATAACAAGTAACCAAAATTGAAAGAAAAGAAAAGTTAAGTCAACATCTCAAAACCCCTATTCAAACACATGGGAGCACATTGTTTCTGTGGGAGTGATGAGGAAATGTTCCTTTTCATTTGGACAATGTAAGTATCATGAATGATTTTGGAATTTCTAAAAGTATAAAGCAAGAATCCATTTGCCTTCCTCATGGTGGCCAAAAGTACATGCAGCAGTAACCACTAGCATGTTGACACCTGCCCTTCAAATGCAATTAGATAAAGTTATCTTGTAACATACCAGTGCAGGACTAATTACTTTATAAAAGGAAATCCTAAATTCTACTACCCAACAGCTGCCTTACTTGACTGGAGAATGAACACGTTTTCCATGTGCCCCCATCTCACTTTCCATAGTACACAAGTTCACACACTGAACACAATTTCACCAGCAGCAGCCTTCCTGGGGACTCCAAGGCCCCATAAGGACACACCATCTCCAGCCCCCAAGGGGAGGCACCAGTGCTGCCTGATTCTACAGCAACCAGCTCAGGGCCCTGGTGGTCCCCATCCAGAGCTGACTCGAGCACTGTGCCATGTGCCAGATGGCATTTGGGAAGGGAGGATTATAAAGCCTATATTGTGTCTGTCAACATTGTACTGTCACTGATTTCATGCAAAAGAGTGTTAATACTTGTTTTTTAAACACAGCAACCTTTACCAATTAATTTCTCATGTTTTATAAAATTTGCTATTTTAACATGGAGTTCCATAAACCCTCTTTTCTTTCTAACTATGGTACATTTAATGTGAACAGAAAGGATGGGGAAAAAATGTGTAAAATGTACTGTTCTGCAGTGTCTTCAGGATTTATGATATACAGATGCAGGTCTAATTTTTCAACAACTTTGGATCTTCTAGAAAAGTTGAGTTTCCATTTCTACACAACCTCTGTCTTCATTTAACATAAAGCTCATGGCATCCTTAGTATTTACTGAACCACTACAGTTATCAGCAATGCAAATAAAGGTATTTTCTTCTTAAGCTTTCTTGAATCCTTATATATTTTTCTAAATCCAAAAGCCACATATTGTCATGTTGCTATGCAATGGAATATAGCTTTGAATTTGCTACTTACTTCTATAAAATAGCAACTTATTTTATTTCCAGTACCGAAAATATTTTGTTTTATCTGAACTTGGCAATGGTTCTTTCCTCAGGGGATATCTCTGTATATATCCTTTCCATTCTGCTTAGCATGCAATGATGTTTGTAGAACGAACATTTCTGTAGCTTTACATACAATTTATCAATTATTAGAAAATCAGAGACAGCCATTAACATGCAATAAAAATATCTTGTTCTGGTCTGTTTCAAAAAGAAAATATTTTTACACTAGTAATGCCTTCTAATATTACTTCTAATGTTCCCTAAACTATTTTTATTTGTCTAAAATTATTCTGAGGAAAAAAACCTCCTGGGAGTTTCATCAAACCACACAATTTCCATTAAGTGGTTTTATGGTACCTTAAATAAAACAAACTTATAAAATCTGAGACATTTTAAAAACCAAATTTAGCTTATAATGTATTTACCATTGTATTTTGATGACTTGGTTGTAACTGTTAGTGGTTTCTTCCACACATCATATAATACTAATCTATTGGATAATTTTGGTCTACTTTTCTGTAAAACTGTCTTTAATACTTTAAGCTAAGTAGTGATTAATCCATGGTTATCAACATGTAAATTATTAAAACCAATACTAATGTCTTTAGGGATGTATTAATGTATTGGCCATGGCTTAATTATATCTAGTGTGATTCATCAGACATGTAAAGTATTTAGAAATTTTCTGCTCATAAAGACTCAGGTGTATGCCTCAGTAACTTGCCATTGACCTCCACGGGATTTTTCTTATTTACACCTTTTAAAATTTAGCTCTTTGTTCTCTCATATCACTCATTAGTGCATGTATTCATGTACACATTCACTCAAGAAAAACCAAAGTGTAAGCTCATGGAAAGCTGTATACCACTGCGCTGCCATATTCAAAACCACAGAAGAAAACTCTAATCCCAGCATAGACACCTATCAGTCAGTCACTCTGTTTTTACACTTGGCTGCTAGATTGGCACTAAAGAAAGATATACCCAAAAAAATTAAGTTAGTAATGCAAAAAATAAAGTTTGGATGTGTTAGTCTTATTCCAACAAGTAATTTTTCATCCAGGGAAGAAACTTGTTTTTAATCTTAAACTACATCACTGAAATATTTTAGACCACTTATCCAGTTGTACTATAGATATTTATACATATAGATAGATACATATATATATCTGAGAGCTGGCACCTACTTTCTCCTTTAGGCAACAGGTACAATGCCAGAGAGATCCTTTTATTGCCCTTTCATTCATTGTACCATTCCACTGAGATTTGACATTTGTTCTTGAGAACCTCCTAGTACCTACAGAAGCAAAGGAAAAAAAGAAAGAAAAGAAAAAGAAGTCCACCAAAGAAATCCAACAAAAAAACCCAACCTACTTTATCTGCTGTGCTGCTGCTTTAAAGAGCACTCTACTGGTAATTATTAACTACTCTCCATTCCACCTAGCCTTCCTTTGAAAAAACAATTACTTGAGAAAATATTTTCTGTTCTACTGGATTGAGTTACTTTTTTTTTCTTTTAGATCATTAACAATGCTTTCTGCCTTCGGAGTCTGGGATATTGATATTTGCAACTTTTGGACACTTTATTATTAAAATACAACTAGTTTCATTCTCACACTGCCCTTGGAGTTGCACATTTTATGGCCATTAAACAAGAGTTAGCACAGCAATTTCATTCTGCTCTTGCCATCCCAAAAGGATCAGTAGGAGATGGAACTTCTGCCCTCACACTGTTGAACCCAGATAAGATGGGACTTGCATGTACTGCTATGTGAACATTGGCAGCCAGGCCTTCCTAGTCTGCACCAACAGAATGACTACAGTCAGTGCTGCAAGATGTTAAGTATTAATACTGACATGGCATTCAATGTGCATAAGATAAAGCCAAAACTAATTAAGAAAAATCAATAGAATAAAAGCTTACAACCTGGAATAGAACCAAAATGAAAGCTGAGCTCAGCTTATTGCATGGCTTTCTAATAGGCTGTCTTCTAGATTTTCTCAAAACTCTCTTCAACAAAGAGGACATAAATCAAATTGTTGACGAAACACACACTTTGAGGTGGTATTTCAAATCTTAGTACAAGTTTCATTTGAGCATCAATAGAGGCTCCTTCTGAGGCACATTCCAATGAAAAGTTCAGGTGCTGTAAATCTTTTAGTGGCCACAGAAGGAGCCTAGTAGATTTATCCACATCAGGTAATGTTAATCCTTAATCTAGTGAAGACTTAACCTTTTTACCTATTTTGCTTGAACAAACAATTTTGGTTTAATAAGCATTTTTAAAGTTTTTGATATTTTAATCACTGTGATTGCATATGAAACATGCCTAGTTAAATGTGTCCTAGCATTATAGAGATCAAATCTGTACTATCATTATAGTGTCTATCAGCACAGGATTCTACTTTGTGCTGTTGGCTTCAGGAGAATTAAATACAGCAGACAAACCATTGACTGTTTTTATGCTTTCTTTTCAGTCTCTATCACAAATCTAGAGACTGTGTTCATCTTCTAAACTGATTTTTCTGATAATACATTTATTGCAAATGAATTGTTTTTCAATAACAATGGCATTCCAAAGGCCTAAAGACACATAGCCAGATTAAAAAAAAAAAAAAAAAGAGAGAAAAATATAATTCATTGTTGTAGCACCCATAACTTTTTGCAATTCAAAACTACCATATCTCATACCTAATTTTCCTGATAAATATCAGTCAGAAACCATTTAAACAGTTTCAGTCTTCAAATTTCTGCAACTGCAATAAACATAAGAACTGTACTTTTTCCTATCCTAGAATCCAGATGTCTATTTTCAGAAATTAATCATTAAATCCTCAAAATCTGTTATGATAAAGGCATTTTGTTGTTTACATTTGCTCCTGGAAGGGCAGGTACTATATATAAAGGTGGTTTGTTTTGCTACTAGACAAGATAAAAAGGGAGATGCTGTTTTCAAACATGATGGTTCGCCCACAGTCATGCATAATTGGATGTGTAAAGTAAACACTTGGCTAAACGTAGCTGGATTACAAGGACAGGTGTGCTGTCAACAGAAATCTGTGATGCCACCAATTAATATTCAATTCTTGTGTATTACAAAAAGGAGGAGGCCCTCTTTTCTGTTCTCTCATATTTATGTGACAAATCCTTCCTTGTGAACGCTAAGACAAAAGTGATGTATAATTTTAATGATTCATTCATTGTGTTCGTAGTGGCTATGATAGGACATGGAACTGATATTTTTCTAATATTCTTGATAGGTACATGAGTAATTTGAGAGACATGGGTAAGAAGGAGGGAAGAAAAGAGAAACAAAAAAGTTGCTCAGGTAGAAATCACCATTTTCCATTCAAAAAGTCTTTTACACAGAAAAACAAGTTATGACTGCATTTTACTTCTTATTATTGACCTGTACAATTCTGCCTAGAAAAGTAGATGTCAGGATCCTCCACTAAGGTATTCTCTGATAAGGAGAACACACAGCATCCAATGTCAGAGACAAGCCCTCAGAGTTGCTTAGTGAAATAGAAATAGGAAGTATTGTCACATCCTAGTGAACTTTCGTGCATGATATGCAATGAGTTTTTTTACATAGAATGTATCAGGTCATTCTTGTTCCAGTTTCTTCTACCATGCAGACTTAGACCCCATGAGCATGATATCATAGAATCATAGGATGGTTTGGGTTAAAATTTGTAGCATTTAGGCATACAAAGTAATTTTTAATTCATTAATATATAGTAGCCAGGACAAATGGTATACTAAGTTACATATTTCATGTTCCCCATACCTGATGGAGACCCATAACTTGATAAGTCTATGCAAGCCAACCACTTTCCAGTCTGGTGGGGACAGATCAGCCCCCACTGATCCTTGGAGTATCTGACCCTGGATATTTCTGATTTATCATCTTCTGATGACATTTTCCTTGGACCTTTATAACTTTGCAATGCAGAGCTTTTCCTCTTCTATCTTTGGGTCAGCTTTACCTCAACAGATGTGCTTCTTTTTAGGTTCTTACCTGTCTCACATTGCTTTACTC
>VZTT01020133.1:112121-125196 GCA_013400855.1 Buphagus erythrorhynchus | reverse complement strand
TTTTGGGTTTTTTCTTTTATTTTCTTTTGGTTCTTTTCTCTGAAAAAGGTTTTTGACTTTTCTGTTTCACAAGGTTTCTCAACATGCCATATAGGTAGTGTAGAAAAGATATTTGCACACTCACATTGAAAATGCTGCCTGAAAGCTGACTGCATTTCCAGGCATGCCTTAGCTGAAAATGCAGTATTTGAGCCTAATCTTTTGTTTCTTAACAGTGTTTCTGTAAACTGCAGTGCTTGTTTGAAGTGGACAAGACTTGTGAAAGACGATGGAAAAGTTCTTAGAAGTAAAAGTTGATCAAGTCCAGCAATGATCTGGTCTGTGCATCTGTGTATGCCTGGGTGTGTGTGCATGCAATGCCAGGCTGCGGCTTGTAAATAAGAACCACAATAACAAGGCAGATATAAAATAAACAGCTCACAAGATCAAAGAGACAAGTTCTCAATATATGTGAAACAGAATATCAGACATAGCAGTAAATTCGACCAGCCTGGAAACTTAAACCACTTCTATGTCAAGACTATGGCCAGAATAACTTCATGGAGTTTAGTGGTGAACCAAGGACAAGTTTGGCATGGGATAAAATTTTTGTTCTTGGGTAAGTTGTGGCATAATGTCTAAATTATTGTTACTGAAGTTTGGTTGACTCAAATTGCTGAGGCTCCAAGCAGGAGTTTGGTTGTTGTGAACAGAAACTGCATGCAGAGTTAACAGAGACTAGTTCAGACAGTGATTGCTTCCAGCTGATTAAAGTTAGATAACCATCCTGCTGAAAACTCTAACTGAATTTCTACAGCCATTCACTCTCAGAAGGCTTCAATTAGACTACTGTGCATGCCTTCCTCTGCACTGGAAACCACACTGCTGCTGCTCTCTGAGCCACCTTGACACGTACATGGGCTCTCACCTCCCACTGCCATGTGTCTGTAAAAGGTGGAAACACACATCTTCAGCTTTCAGAAAAGAAAATTTTGATCCACAGAGCTGTTTCCCTTGGTTTGCTACTACAGTTTGGCAAAGGTTCAAACAGAGGAGCTGAATATTCTGTTCTTGAGATAAAAAATTCTGGCCTGTTGGGTTTCCTCCTGCAGGATCCTGGTCCTGAGCTGCCTGTAGACACACCTCACAGTTTCACTGCTGTGTCTTCAGCACAAGTTCTGTACATTGCTGATGTTTTGCTGGGCAGGGACTGTGTGGTGAGTGATGGAACTCCGGGCTTTATGAAATCACAGAAATAATCCAAATACAAAAGTACTGATATTGCTGAGTTCTTAAATGAACAAAGAGCTTCAGACCCCAGGAAGAGTGTAATGGTTCAAAATTGTTTGAGAAATATAACCCTGGAGTATCCCTATTTCTTTGTAAAGCAACAAACTATACCATCGCATCTCTGAGTTTTGTGATTCATTCTGCTCCTTTAAATCTCTACCAAAACAGGTGGCAATGATTACAAGTCTTTTTATCTTTTTTTTTTTTTAAGGTGAAAAGGAAAATTTATCTCATTCCTAAGAGCTCATGTATGAAAGATGCTCTTAACCTGGCAGGCTTGTGGAAAGACACCAGTGCTGCTGTTCTGCAGTAGGAACACAGTGTGAAAAGGATCTGCAGATGTTTCAGGATCCCAGTGATGCCAGATAGTCTTGGTGTTTGACTGATTTATAGGCTGCCCTAAATAACTCAGCTTCCCCTTGCTGATAGCAGAAGTCTGCTTTGCTTAATCCCACTGAACAGCAGAAGGTTCTGCACTTGTGATGAGTATTTACTTGAGAGCCTACTGATAACACCCTCTCTGAGGAAGCAAACACTGCCAAAATAATAGTTCCTGTGCTGACCCAAGTTATTTAAAACACAAAATGACGAGGTTAGGTTACTTATTATTTGATCTAATAAGAAGCAGTGTGAGATTTAATTTCCACGGTGTATTTCAGTGATCTTGTTATTTCCCAGCACTGAAGTGCTTATGTCCCAGCCATCTCCATTAGTTTCAGCTGAATGCCTTGGTGTTATCCTAGTAATGGGTCAGGTCTCAGAGCAGAGCACAGAGACCTGTGCCTCCAGTGCTAATTCCTGGTCATCCAGTGAAAAAGGGAATAGTGGAAGTAGAAGGTAATGGATGCCAAAGAGAGGTGCAGAGTATAAATGAGAGTGATAACAGAAATTCATGTTTCCAAGGTTTTCCTGGCAAAGTAAGGCTACAAGATGCCGTATGAGAGAGTTTTGTTCTTTTAACCTTGCTGCAAGACATACTGACTACACAAATGACTCTCAGCTGAAAAAGGGACTTGTTTAAGAGTTTTTCTCTTTACTGTGCTTAGTATTTGCCAATACTGCAGCAGAATTGCAATCTTTTTTTTTCCAGGTGCTTCCATTGCAATCTGTTTTGTTTCTGTACCCATATTTTGCTTAAAGAAAAGTAGTATGGCCCTGCATAGCTAGGGATTTTTGTAAAAAAAAATCTTAAAGTGTTTGAACATTTAGAGCTTTTTTTAAATAAGTCTTAAATAGGCCACTTTTTCTGCAGTTCAGAAAACTATATTCTGCAATTACCCTTAATCTTATTTGTCCTTATCCTGAACTGTATCTTTTTTCTTCATCCAGCTGCCATCTTTTTGCTGGGAAAGGTATTTGTGGAAGAAAAGCCATTGATTTTTATCTTCAGTGCCATCTAAAAAAGATAGGCATGGGTTTATTCATGTCTGATGTTAAACCAAAATGATAATTTGGAAGCCATATATTCAGAATGTAAATGACTCATCTTTAGGTGAAACTGACCCTAATTAGATCTAGATCAGCCATCGCTTGACAGAGAGAAAGAAAATTCATTTTCTCTGAAATGTGGTAATGGCTAGGAAACTAGCCCCAGAAGCTTAAATTAAAAGCAGGTTTTAACATGCTGGCTCCATTCCTGCCTTCAATATCAGCCTCTGCCTGTTTAAGTTAAATAAATGGTAACAAAAGAAGACAGACTGGGTGACGTTAAATAAAGAGAAATTTAAGAGAGCAATTATAGCATTAAAAGGGGCCAGAGGTGAGGAACTATAAACTTTGTGGAACAAAGTGCAGCATCGCAGTTTCTCCAAAGCTTTGTTCACTGAAAGCTCGTTAGTTCTGGTCATGCAAGGCTGTTTGTGAGCCAAGGTGCCTGTCCCCAGCCAGGGCAGGAGCCTGCTCCCAGCATCAGGCTGGCCATGCTCCCATGTGCCACTGCCCTGCACAGGCAAGGGTCAGGGCTGGCATGGGACGTGGCAAGGGTGCATCCTGGGGTGCTCATGGCTCTGCTGGTGTGGCATCTCCCTGAGCAGCATCTTATTCTGCTGCTTCATCTCACTTTTTATTTCATTTCCATAGCAAGAAAGACTTGCTCTTCTTCCCCAAAGTGCCAAACGCCTTTGGAGAAAGGAGTTTGCTGGAGAATGGGCTGCCTCTCCCACACACAGGTTTTGAAGGATTTGTGTTAAGGAGTTAACAATGAAGGAACAGCCCATCACAGTCACTTAAGAGTCCTAAAATAACAGTTCTGACCATGGTCTTTTGTAATGAAATCAAAGATATCACTGCAAAAGCAATTGCTCTAATAACATATGGTAGGCAAAGCTCAGAAGATTAGGAGCTTAATTCATATAAGCACCCAAGAAAGATGCATAAAGGAGAATTGAATTTTTAAAAAAATCATCTGGGCCTCACTTGCTTTGAAATGTGATGCCTTTGTTATGAATGAGGCTATTTAGGCATCCGTGTTCTGTGTGCTTGTGTAGCGAGACATAAGAAACACACCCATGACCAGAATAGGTCCATAAACTGATGCTCTTGAGTAGTTCAGAAGACAAAAAAAAATCCTATTCAATGCTTTCTAAATGCTTAGTTGCAGGAGGAATGATGTGGAAAGGTACAAGCTTGTTCATCAGCTAGCTTTTGAGCTGGATCAGAGTCCTGGTGTGCAACCCCTCATCATGACCCTGTGCCTTGCAGGGCCTAAGCAAAACCAACTTTCACACATCTTCCTTCTGGAGATTAAACTAAAACATATCCATACTCTGGAAGAAAAGAATTTTATATCAACTAGCACAGTATAGCTGGATTTCCCTGACCTACCAAGTCCTGTCAAGGGCCAGGGAAGGCATTCTCAAACAAGCATTCAGAAACTGGGATGTGTACCAAAAACTCATGAAATTTTTATGATTGGTAACTTTCATATTGTTTACTTTTGCCTTCTGCTTTCATACTGTTTTGACTGAAATGTTTCCAGCTTTTGATAACTTCGAGAGATGGAGAAAATAAATATTCTCAATTAATTACACAAATTCAGGATCTGGGTATTTACAAACAAACCATTAAATAGTGAAAATCTCAGTGCTAGCTAAAAGCTGTCGAGATCTTCAAGAATCTAATGCTTAAGTCAGGATTGCCCTGTGCAATATTAACTTAATCTTTTGCTGGATACTGAACATGGTAGAAAGGGGGCAAGGGGGAAAAGTGCTCACATTATTATTGATCAGATTTTCAAAATCAATTCACATGAAAATTAATTAAAGCACTCTAAATGTCAGTATTTAATTCAAGATTCTGTTTATATGCTGGAGTCTGCAGTACAGGTACCTGACAAGTAAGACATAATCACTTTGCTCTGAGATCCTTGTACAAAGAATACCTGCATCAAGGTCTCTAATGGGATCAGTTTCCCTTGTGGTTTTAAGGTAACTTTTACAAATGCAGGACATCTTGAATTTTACAGAACTCCTGCTGGCTTCTGGGTCCTGACACCTTTAGCTATCTGGAGTATTTGCATCTTAAATGTAGAATGTAGAAGAGCAAATTTTATGGCCCTAATGGCTTGTTGGTGAATTTCAAAGTGGTGTTATCAGCACTGATGCATAGGTCTGGGGAAATGTCCCTTTTCCATCATCCAGGAAAAAAAGGAAGGGCAATATGCATTGGATTCTTTAGGAAAAATCAAATTAAAGTACTTGTTCTAAGCTGATAAAGTTTCTTTGAAAGAGAAAAAACTCTGTCCTCCCTAATGGCATTACCAGGGTGGGAGCACATCATCTCATACCCCTAAGATTCCTCAGGAAATCCTGTCTTTTTCCAGGCTGTGCTGGTACTTGGAGGGCACTCCTGATAGAAGGCAAGAGGACACATGCTCCAGTTGCCTTGTGGAAGGGTTTTGGATTGTTTGGGGTATTTCCTTGGTGTGGGATGGTAGGAGGGAGAAGAAGTATTCTTTCAGTTTAAGGGGATTTTCTCGAACTGGTTGCACCATTAAGTCCCATCTCATGCTCCAGGTCCTATCCCAGCTCCTGATGAGTCAGGCTCATTAACCTGGTTCTAGTTCATCCTGCCAACACATTTTGCTGGAACTACCTACACACTTCACTCTGGGCATGCCATTGAGCACTTTGCCAGAATAAGACTTTTCCTGCTCGTCTAAGAACTGCTCGTCTAAGATTTAATTAAAAGTATCACATTTTTCATATGTGTATTCCAAGAACATAGAGTACAGGTTTTGCAATATTTGCTTGCAAACAACAAAGAATGCAATTATCTCTAATAATGAAACCAAAATGGTTTGAAAGGCAGGATCTTGAGAGTTGAGGCAATGATCTATACAGTTTATTACAACATCTTTCTTATACATTTTTATGCTTTAATCATATGCATTTGCTGCAGAGGGTGGTGTTCTCACGTAGCAAAGGACAGGACATTTATTACCAGAAACAAAAGGAATTAAGTCTCTGTTTTTTAGGTATTAAAAGTTCTTCATGTCCACATCCTGAGAAGGGCAGCCATATCAAGCTAATCTCGTTGTTGCTCTATATATGTCAGCTCCTCCATGACTAATGTGTCCCATATTCTTATCATCCAAATCTTGACATCAGATGGTTTCTTTTAGAGTGGGATGTGATTAAGCATCGCCGGCACAGAGCTCAGAGATCAGCTTGCACTCCTTACTTTGAATGAGTCTGTAACCAGCACACCGAGAAGAAAGACTTCCCAAGGAGGATGAAAATAGCACCAATATGTAATATGAAACACCACGTTTTGAGCCTGCAGAGATCCACCTGAGCCCAGATCCTGCATGTCCCTGCAAATCCCAGGATTTTACCTGGACTTGCATGCTGCCATCTGTTTACCTTTAAGAAGAACCTGAGTGGTTCAGGACAGGAGTGAGAGGTCCATACACCACATGGAGATGAGGAAACAGCAAAAGTCATTCACCAAAGACCAGCTTCTCTCAGCATGTGTCACTGGATAAAACCTGGCTTAGCCAGAGCTCTCTAAAGTGATTCTTGGCCCATACCTTCCCAGTCACACAAAACAAAAATAAAAACCCACAACCAAAACAGACTTCTTGCTTACAATCAGCCATCCCCCAGGGACCTGCACAGTAGTGCCACAGCTCTTGAAGATCACAAAAGCCAAAAGCTGAGCCCCAGCTTCCCCAGCCCAACTGCTGCTGTTGTGCCCATGCATCTGCTCCCTGGCACCAAGAGATTTTGTCTGCAGCTCACCCAGCATGGGGGGATTCACACCTTGGGTGGCCCCCAGGCTGCTGCTGCTTCTTCTATGGATTCCTTTCCCTCTAAGGCTTCTCACAAATTTGTTGTTTCATCTCTTCTTTTATATGTATCTACAGCTTCTCTGGCATGAGATTTTTTCTAGAGAGCAAATCCTATTTTCAGTGTTCTGAGAAAATGACACAATGGGTTAACTAGAGTGGAGGTTTCTTCTTTATATATAGGGCATTTGTTCTAAAGACAGGGCTTAGAAAGATGAATGGTTTGATGAGTTCAGATCAGGTAAATTAATTTAAAAATACTTTTGCTCTTAGAGAAAGTTTTCTCCCTGACACTCTGATGTCCTTGAGAAAACAAGATGAAGAACATTTTGATTTGATGTTTTAAACAGAACTTTGTTTATTCTTTTAATCATAAACTTTTTTAAACTCAAGAACTTCAAAAAGAAGTGCAAACATTTTCAGGGGTTACTCTGAAATGAAGGGTTCTCTTAGATGTTAAATCAAAAGTTTCAGATTGACTCTCCTTGTCTTATGTTTTCTTGTTTTTTCATTGCAAATTCAAAAAAGTTCCTGTATCTGTTTGGCCTAAAATTTTTTTTCTTATCAAGCAGATATTGCCAGTCTGTAGCCCAATATAGGTGTATGTCCATGCACTGATCAGTGTTGTATGAAAAGTAGTACTGCTGTATTGGTCAGTGTCTGGTGTACATGTCAGTAATGGCTTTGTTGGCTAGACTGTTTCCCACAGAGATGATGATGATTTAGGTGTATTCCAATAAAAAAACCCCAGTCATACCCTGTGAAGTGTGGTCCACTGTTATAGATCACTATTTTGCTACCATATCTACTGAAAGATTTGTTCTGCATATCTTCTTTTTCTACCAAACTTTGCCAAAGGTCATGAGAAATATAATACAAAGTTCATTGAAGAGGTGTGGGGATGTGATTCCTTAGCAGCTTGAACAAATCTGCTGCTGCAGAGACAAAGGACAATTTTCTCTGGGCTGCTTATGGGGATAGTTTTACTTGAATTGACTGTATTCTTGGTATACATGAAAAAGCTTTAACATCTTCAGTGTCCCTCTCCTTTGAAGTAGTATAAAATGTCTCTGTCCCTTTTCTAAGGCAAATGAGCTTCCTGGGTTCCTTTCAATGTAATTTTTATGTAGCACTTCAGGTATGATGGTTCTGCTGTCTTTAATTACAGTTCCATATAGTCCCATTATTATCAAATGATTGCATTACCTGTTCTGCTGCTTCCCACTTGTTTTTGATCCTATCCTGTAGTTTGCCTATCCCCACAACGGAGCAGAGTGCAGCCTGAAGTGAGACCTTGTACTGTCATGGCTTTTCCTCTAAAGCCAGTGTTTGCCCACTCTGCTGATGAGAAACTGCCACTCCAAAGAGGTGCATTTCCTTCAGTATTTGTCTCTTCTTCATAGTTATGGTTTTCTCTTAGGTTCTCCCAGTTGTGTCAGCATGTGTGGTCCGGTGACTTGGCACTGTCACATCCGTGTCCTTTCTCTTTTCCTTCTCCCTTGGCCGTCACTAAGTCAGGAGGTCCCACTTCATGCAGAGAGAACTCAGAAGGTCCCAGTCACTCATGGAGTAGTCAGCCAGCCACGCTGCTCTGTGAGACTCAACACAGGGCAAGCCAGCTCTGCATCAGCTATGGAGTGCCCCTCAGGCAGGGAATGTCACAGTGGGAATACCTCGGTGAGGTTTGGGGAATGCATTAAGAAAACAATAAGGCTGAAGCCTTGCATGGAGTCAGAAAGTGCCATGTGGGAGGTATGCATAGCCTGAGCTCAGCCCCTCCACATCCCTGAGATGCCTGACACCCTGTAATTATAGGCTCATAGACAGCTTGTACTCAAAAGTTTCACTTCGACCATAGATCCACAGAGACAGCATCTCATTTTGGTGAGATGCCATCCTTAATTTCTTTGACCTAAGCTTCCCAATTGTGTCTTTTGAATTTGGCATTTAATACAATCCATTCTTTTTCTCCATTTCCCAAATAGTCTGTGGAGCCAGACTAATCGCTGCTCATCAAATGCCCATTGTGTTCCTATTTCCCTGTCCCATGGTAACAGACACTTTTATTGTGATTATTCATCTGCTGTTCTTTCATTAATGAAAGATTTAGATTTTGCTGCCATAAGGCCTCTTCAATAGCTTTATATTATGAACAACATTTCAAATGGAAACCTGTTCTTTGGTACCACCTAGCAGTGACACTAGAGGGTCTTTACTAGCTTCTTGCTTGGCCAGTGACCACAAGAAATGTCCACTCCAAGGACAGATGATGTCCATTCCCTCTTGACAGGCTAGCTGTCAACCAACCTACTGCAGCCTACATGCCCCCCAGGAAGGAGCCATTTGGGAAAGGACCATCATTATTTTTTTAGCATGTCTCTTCCTTCCACCATGGACTCTAATGTGAGGGTGCTTGAGAAAGTTTCCCACACCTTTGAAGTCCAGCTGAATCCCTCTGCCTGTGTGAATTTGCTCTAGCCTGTGCCAGTTTGGGCATATGTTGCCTGAACTGTCATTGGGTAAGCCTAGTATGTTTATTAAGGGAATGCCCATTCTCCTGCATGGAGTCTGGGCTGTCATCATTGCCAGGTCCCTGCTGTGTCCCCAGGTGAACTGGAAGTCTTACTCTGCCTAGAAGGCTGCATGCAGATCAATTCTCCATACTCCTCATCCCAGCCTACTTTTCCTTTTAATTAAGACCAATCTTGTTATCTAGAACCTGGGGAAAATTAAGATACATTTAGCCTTGCACTGAATAAATGTATTTATGATCATTCTTGGTAACATAAAATTATCTTTTCCAGGAAGACTATCTCCTGGACTGCTTGCTCTCAAGGACTGTCTGTCTTTATAGGTCTGGTTTGGGCTGTAAGTGTGTGATCTTTCCAGGCACAAAGACCACCATTTAGAATGAGTTGTGGACTATGCCCTTTGTCTTAGTTTGTTTGAGTTCTTTAGTGATAAAAGAGGAGGAAGAAAATCTATCCTTGTGCTGTGCTCATTTTTATAGATCATAGTTTTAAAAAAAAATCTGTTAGTAGTATGGTGATGATGGCATCGTTTTAATAGGGTGGAAAGCTGTCCTTCTCTTAACCCTCGGAATTTGTTGTCCTTTTTTAACCCTGAGTCAGCCCTCCAATCAGTTCCTCACTCTCTCTTTCAATCCTTCCATTCTGTTCCTTCTTCCCCTCTTCTTTAACCCCTTAGACATGCACTTTTTTACGTTGCAGGTTAAAAAGTAGGTCAGATCCTCCTCAGAAAAAAGGCTTTATGTTCCTACTTGTCTCTCTACTTACAGTCATGGAAAGTGATGTTGGAGTAGTCTTGCAGCTCAGTCACTCACAGACCACACACCCATAGCACTGAGACTCAGACAGTCCCTTTGCTGTCTGCCTCCTCCTTCTCAGGTTCAAGCTTTTTCTCACACATCTTTTTGCCGTGTCCTTTAAGCTTCATTTTTATTACTACCTGTATCTCTGTGATTGAGCCTATTTTTCATGGAAGCCCATTCCACCTTTGTGCCCTGTATGCAAAGTGCCTCAGCAGGGAGCACTTCACAGCCTGACCAGGCACCTCTGGAGCCCAGGACTTTCAGGAAGTCACAGATGACTGTTTTCTGCCTTTAGTACAGCAGCATTCCCAAGACCCCACCATAGAGCAGGTTCCTCCAGACAATTGTCTTCACAAGATGGTGCCTGCCCAAAACTGCTTCTAATTGGAGTGTAAAGCAAAAGACCATGAGAGAAACAACAGGTTCACAGCATACAAGAAACTAATGAGGTAATACTCAGGGAGTAAACTTATAGAGTGAGATAATGAGGCTACAGTAACCTATAATAAGATTATTCCCCAGAGGCTTGTTTTTATAAAAATTCCAATGCACAGTCCAGATTTCCATCCCACTTCTGCCAGTCCTGTGCATTGCTGCTGGTGTCCCCCAGGTATGAAGGCCTGAAATAACCCTGTTGCTTTTGAGTTTTCAGAGGAGCAGAAAGCACCAAAATGCCTGACTTTGGGCAGGGGATTGCATTCAGTGTTTGCAGAGGATGGTGAGAACGGCTCCTGGGGCAGACATGAGGAGAGCAGATTCAGCCTGCCTGGCTCAGGTGGAGGAGATGCCTTTCAGAATTCGATCTTTCAGCACAATTCTCATGTTCCAGCGAGTTGTCAGCCTGCTCTTTGAAAAAGCAACCGTGTAACTCTGTGAACACAGTCCTTTCAAATCCCTTCACTGCTGTGCACTGCTCTGTGAACTCAATACACTGAGGAGGGAGTTCACACAGATCAACCTCTTTTATACTTTTCATCTGGTGCATCTTTCTCATTTTATAGCAAAGTCACTTGAATTTGACCTGAGCTGTCACAGCAAGGGAGATTCTGCAACCTTTGAGGATAATAGATTTGTTTGAGAAAACAAATGTACGCTCTTCCCTAAACCTTGAATTCATTTGATTTGCCCCCAGTAACTGCACTCTTGTGACAGCAGTGTGGCCTGTAAAGAAAGTGTTTAATATTTTCTAAAATCCTTCAGTCCTTGACTTTTCTCTAAGCTACTATATATATATAGACATTCATAGCCAGGCTGACTGCTCCTTGTTGCCCTTCTTGCTAGAGAAGTGTCAGCCTGGAGACACTGGAGCATTTCTGAGATAACAGATGTAGCTCCAGTTTTGAACTGTGAATAATATGTGGGGGCTGAACTGCTCCAGATCAAGCAAGAAAATTTTTTAAAAAAGGGGTGAAAAAGCAACATGAGGGAATTCTTGGTTAATTATGAGCATTAGATAGACTGGCATAGATATTGTGACAGTCTTAAAAAAAGAGAATTCTTTGATAAGTTCTTTATTTTGCTAATTGCAAAAAGGTTACTTCAGTCTAATCAGTTCTTCATAATAACAGATCAAGTGTATCATCACATCCCTTATCTACATAAAAATATGCACTAGTTCAGTTCATACTGGTGCCATGTGTTGCATGAATATTCTTATTTAATTTAAGAATGTATTTCAATTTATTATCAAACTGCCTTGAGCTCATATACAGTAAACCAGAAAAAGACCTGTCTCAGGAGATTGCTGAGTTAACCACACACTTTCAGAGCAACTTGTCTCACAGGGTGTGGTTCCTCTGGCAGTCTTGGAGACATCTTTATCTGAAGTGGTCACCACAATCTGAGTATCTGGAGTCAGTGAATCTAGGGCACAATTCATTCCATCCTAAAGCAGATGCATAAATAAGATTAGTGTAATTATACCATATGGACATCTCTCCCTCCCCATGGTTCCTAAGTGGAGCTAAAGGGGATGAGCTCAGCTGAAGAGCTCTTGTCTAATGCTCTGCATTTGGCTCATATTTGGAACTGTCCTGCTCCAGAGAGGTAACCTGAGCCAGACTGGACACAGGACCCAGCCCCATGGTGAGGTCTGGGAGGGCAGAATCTGACTCTGCTTCAGGTGCTGGTGGGTCTGTATGGGGCTGCAGAACATAAAACTTGAAGTATTTGATTACTGTCACTAAAGGCAAGGACAGCAGTACCCTCAGAAGTGACAGAGAGAGAAAAGGAGCCTAACATCAAAGTGCAGTGAGGTTATGAGGTGCTCAGGATGTTCACCTCACTGCAGAAAGCATCTCTGTGGGCCTCTCACATGTGCTAGGAAAGAGGGGTGGCACAGATTGTAGTGCATTTGCAGGAAAGGAGCACAAAGACATGCATGGTCTAAACTGCAGGAGAGTGGAGACAGCTGCACTCACAGGCCAGTGGACTCTGAAATCCCTAGGGGGAAGAATGATGAGTGGTATCAATAATTTTAGAAATGCAACCCCAGCTCCAAGGATCAGGAAAACCCAGAGGGCAGCAGGCAATCACCTTGAGGGACAGCTGTCCTTTCCCTTCTGTATCAAGACAGACAATGTGAGTGATGGACTCTGGAGGTGGAGTTAATGTTTGAAATTGCTGATAAGAAACCTCAGGTACCCTGATGCCTGAAAGCCATCACTCTGTTGACCTTCCTGTTAACTTTGCCTTGCAGTCAAAACTGTGACTTGTCAGGAGCAGCAGATCTGCTCCTCTTGCACCCTCTCCTTGGCCTCCTCCAGGGCACACACAGGTGGGATAAGCACTTGTAGGACAGAAGAAAGAGGGAGCTGCTTGCTTGATATGTCAGCAGTTCAGTCAGTGGCCACAGCTCACTCCTCCCCTAAGGGCTCCTCCAGGAATGATCCTGCAGATACACTGAGCTTTCTTGAATCTTGTAGGTTTTGGAAAGAAATCTATGACTATAGGTGTTCAGAAGGCAGAAATTCACTTTGCGAAATATTTTCATTTAATGATCTTTTGGTCTTATTTTCTCCTAACAGGAGAATCCCTCTACCCTTTTTGGAGGGTAAAATGTAGAAAAGACAATTTCATATGGAATTGTCTGATGTTCAATTCACTACTGACTAATAAAATTTGTGAGATATTCTCCTTGTTATTCTTCCCCTTAAGAAAGAGAAATAGCAACTCAAGAAAAACAGTTT
>VZTT01020133.1:99833-112082 GCA_013400855.1 Buphagus erythrorhynchus | reverse complement strand
TATAAGCGAGTCAGCATCATGTGTCACAAAATGGTGGCTGTTGCTTTGGTTGTTTTCTGATCTCCCCAGAAAGAACTAGGGATGAACTTGGGAGTAAAATCTCAGGGGCTGGTGCTTTATGGAACACGTTAAACTGCTTAGTTCCTAAATGTTTGTCACTCTGATTCGTTGGGTAGGAAAGTTTCATAGTCTGACAACCATGGCCTGTAGCTAAGCCTAGCCTTGCTGATCCAGTATGCTACAGTCCTGAGAAGAACATACCTTCCTTGAAACTTTCAGCAAAAGATAAGATGCTGGGCTTGGTGGTCTTGCCTGGTGGAGGGGATCCTGTGGCTCTCAGAGGACAGTGTGAACTCCAGTATGGAGCACTGCAGGTGAAAGAAAAAATAAAAAAAAAATGAGAGCCCACAGTGAAATAATTTTCCAGATTCAATAACTAGGTCTAATTAAGTTCTGGGAGAGCTTTACAAATTCCAAAGGCTTCTGGGTGCTTAAATTTTTCTGACATCCTTCTATTATCTGAGATATTAAGGTAGTTAAAGCCTGAGAAAAATGTAAGCTATGTCTGCATATTTTGTGTGGTGCTATCAGTTAATCCGAAGGCTTTCTCAAGGAATCTGGTTCTTAGTCTGGGATTTAGAAAAATTATATTAATGTTCCTTTCCCTCCAACCCTACAGCCATTAGATTTAAGTTACAGTCTCTCCCATCTTGATTGCTACAAGTTCTGCTCTCGTGTCTCTTGGCACTCATTCCTCTCTTCTGAGTCTGCAAAAATGCTGCTGCCCACCTTGCTCCTCTCTCTTGCACTCACTTCACCAACACCATCCAAAGCCATCCCATGATTGTCCTCTCATGTAACTCAGTCCTGGGTCCTCCACAACCCAGCCAGGTTTTACTCACCCACATTTTTGGTCTGGATTCCCAGTTCAGACCCTCCTCTTCCTTGATCTCCTGCACATCCCTGTTTTCTGATGAGATTTTGAAGATTAACTCAGAAGAAAAGGTCTGTGGCACCTGGCCCAGACAATGAGAAAAATCAAAGGTTAGAGGTAGAGGTCGGGGTGCTTCTTATGCCTCAGGAGGAAATTGCTTCTGCCCCTTTTGCTGAACCCACCAGTGATCCAACCAGCTGTGGACCAAAACTGCAGGTTAGCAGAAGACCTGAGACCTGGGATCCCTACAGTTCTTAGGGGCATAGCTAAGCAGAATTAGGCAGTGCAACAGTTAAGGCAGCAAACTGGCCTCCAGCTGCAAATCCAGCAGAGCAGGTGCTGCAAATCTAAACATTTGACACTGGTGCCTTGGTGCACAGGGCATGTGATGGAGCTGACAGGATGAAGCCTTGTCTCCCCAGAGCTCCTTTCCCTGCCCAGCAGTGCAGCTTTGGATGAAATGGTTTGGGGACTTGGAGTATGGACTCCTACTATTGCCTTGTGGGTGCTCAGCTCTGGCATCCACCAGCTCTCTGAGACACAGACTAGCCAAACTTGACCCAGTGCATTTTGCTGGGTGGGAGGGGCAGAACAAAAGGCTTTTAGTACTGGTTTACTGAAAGGTGCAATAAAGACAAATACTCAAGGCAGGACCTTCCCCACCCAGTCCTGCAGTCTCAGCCATCACATCTAAAGGGTGAAGTGCTAGCCTTTATATAAAGTCCCATTTTATATAAAGTGGGAGTTGCCAGACTCCCACTGTACAGGGGAACTCTGCACTTTTCTGCATAAAACCCAGCCCATGGAAAATGAATGTGAAAGTTCACTCTGATATGTCCTAGTGAGCTGGAGGGTAAACCCAAGTTCCTCCTAAGACCCACCTGCAGTAAATGGCAAAGGAGAGAATGGAGAAAAGAGAGAGGCACAGAAGGAAAGTAAAAAATACAAGAAAGATCAGCCAGGATGAATGTCAGTAATTGACAGAGCTCTCAGAAGTTTTGCTAAGAAAAACAAAAAAGAAAAATTTTGAAAATAACAATGTTTAGGATTTTTTGTACTATCAAAGAGGTACTAAAGGGTCTGGATTACAGAGAAGGATTAAGGGCCAAACTAAATAACCCATTTTAAACCCAGCATGACAACAGCTGTCAAAAGACTCTAGGAAAGGAGGGTAATTGTTTAAATGTCATTGGAGTAGCTGGGAGTTAGGAGATGAACAGCAGCTTGCTCATGGCTGATTCAGGTTCCCTTGAGTCACTGCTTCTACTGATGAATCCAAGCCTCCGAGGCTGAAGGACTGCATCAAGAAAAAAGGACATCCTCTTCTGGGAAAGGCTGACAACAGACAGCAATGATGAGTGCCTTAGGCAGGGACTTGAGCCAACCTGCCCAGCAGATTATCACATCCTGCCAAATTGTGCTAAAAGTAAAAAACCTGTACCAGGCTCTCCTCCCCTAAAGAGCCCCCACAGGGAAAGGGGGCAGGGTGTGTTTGCAGCAGGGAACTTCTGTCTGGTTGTCATGGCAGTATACCATGCTGGTCTCAAACACTTTTCTAAAGCAATATATGAAAAAAAAATAAAGTAATAGGATTAGCTGGCTAGTTACATTGATGAGGCCTAAATTTGATTAGTAATTCAAACTCATTCTATTTCTATATGAAGTTCTTAGGCTGGAGGTCACTTTCCAGAGAAAAGAGATTACACTAATCATTCTAGGAGCTAGTAATTCATGTCTAGTTTGATGTGTGCTGGCAATATCTCCTGAAATTAGAGGGCTTTCTGTTGTGGTCTCAGAGGTTGCATTTACTGCTGGTATCTTCTTTACTGCAAACAAAGTTGCTTGACATAATTACATGGAAAGATCAAATTGTTCAGTGTTTTACTATCACTTAGTAAGGAGACTTTTTCGTCTCAGGTTAGAACTCAACTTGATTTAGTGATCCAAGGTGAGTAAATATGAGCTCTCTAAGCTAATTTAACACAGGTTTCAGTTGCACATGCAGAGTATTTCTGACTCTTTGAGGGAGAATAAAAAGCTAAAATGAAAACAGTCTTTAAGTGTTTTTTTTATGTACTAAACATATCTATTAAGGGGTCTACTTTGACCAGGCAGATTTGATGAATGCAATATGTGTAATGTTTCTTGGTATTTCCCTATTTCAAGATACATCATATAATCATTGTTGTCATGTAGCCTATGACATCAGAGACACAATCCAAATGTGTTCCTTCAGTAGCTTGACATGAAGTGCTTTTGAGAGAAGCCCTCTGCCAAGGGAAAAATATGCTGAAGGTTCTCAAACCTTTCACAAGAGAATATCAAAATATTCATAACGTTTGTGGCCTAGAGAAGCTGCAGCAACCTCAGCAATTTGAGAAGAAATATCACTGCAAATGGGTATAAAATCACAAGCACAGTGCTTGGGATTCAAATACATGTTTTGAATATTACTTGTACACAGTACATTTTGTTCCCTGAGTTCAACACCGAAATGGGCTGCCAAAAGGTTTGGAGCCCTTAGGGGCATCTGAGTGGCTGTTGGGCCATGTTGGCAATGCTTGCTGTGACAGGGACATGTTCAGCTCCATGACAGCCTATTTCTGAGCTATCAAACCAGGGTGCATGGGTACAAAAACTGTACCAGGACTTAGGAAACAGGATGGTGCTGTGCTTCTATTGGGCAATGGCTGAACAAAAAGGTAGCAGTAGGTGCAGAGGCCAAAGAGCACCCAGGGTGCCTCCTGCTGAGGGATCATGGATAGATTTTTCTCTGCTATCATTATTGCTTTGTCCTTCCTAAATTAGTTTCAAGTCTCTTCAGAGTCAACCACGTTTTTTGTTTGTTCATCCATAGGCTCTTGCAGCTCTGAAAAGTGTCCTTTCCCCCTCCCAAGAATGGGATGGAAAAGGCAGGGTGGGCACCATGCAATCAGATGACACACAGGATCTGGGGCAGCACAGCATTCCAGCCAGTCAGGATCTTTTGGGAGCTGCTGCAGGAGCCAGAACTACATGGAAACCTGCCCCAGGAGCAACAGCTCAGAGCCTGCATGTGCCTCAGAGGCAGCAGGGGCAGCTTGCCCAGGTGTGCCTCACTGAAATGAAGAACAAAGCTGTTCTGCTGGAGCTGGAGAAGGTGCCCAAGAGATGTCACCTGCAATCAGTGGCAGCAGATGGGACAGCACCTCAGCACATCCCTCAGCCTCTACTCCAAGTCGTCTTATCTCCCCCTGTGGTCACCCCTTGGGTCATTCAGCCATCCTGTCATTCTGCATGGCATTCGTGCCCAGTACCAACCTGCAGCCCAGGGGACTCCAGGGGATCCCAGCACACCTTTTACACTGTGTCGGCAGTAACAAGGATCAGCACTTGAATTCTGGCCATGGAGCACAGATCGTTTGAAACCATGAAGGAATATTTTCATCAGTTCTCTGAAAAATAATGAATAGATTTATGCATTTGTTTAACAATCAGTCGTGCATGAGATGTAACAATTTCCAGTTCCTGTTTCTTGTCCATCTTTCTGGTTTTAAAAAGCATTCAATAAAAAGAAAGTATTGCTCAAAGGAAGGATTTAATTGTAACTACCTTTTCATTGCCTCAGCTAGAGTGCATAAAACTGCATTTTACGCTCTGATGTTGATCAAATTTTTGGGTTCTAGTCGAGATACTTTGATAGTATTCCAAAGTAAGTGGGTGAGTATTAAAGGAATTAGTTTCGGTCTATAGTTTTATAGATCAGAGCAGGATTATTTCAATTTAAATAATTGCATCGTTGATATGGTTGCAAAAACTACATGCTCAAAAAAACCCCAGCTTTGTTCAAACAAGCATTTTATTTGACCTAATATGAGACATTTCATTTACTTTTCATGAGATAAGACCTTTTAAAAATAATTTTTCTGGCTTTCAAAATGAGTTTTTGAAAGAAAAATGCTGTTTCATTTTAATAGCAGCAGAACAAAGATTTGACTTTTCTGATCTTCTCTTTCTAATCTCAATTTCTGTTCAAAATTATTCATTTAATTTTATCCCAATTCACAACTGGATTTAAAAACAGAAATATGCCATCTGGCCAAATCCATGACAGATGTCTTTTTTACTTCAATGTCCCATTATTGTAGTGACAGGCCTTGCACCATGCTATCAGGGAGAAGGAGAGAGGAAGGAAGTCTGTAAAAAATAGAGGATAATTTAATATCAGGTATTTTTCACAGTATCCCAGACAATACAGCTAAAGACATGCTAAATATAAAATCCCTACCAACTAGATCATAACAAATTCAGTGTTGTGGCTTGCTGGTGTCTCCACAACAGAAATCTCTGTAGAAGCTCAATTATTTTACCAAAAGGGGCAGAATAAGATAGTGCAATTTTTAACAGAAGTGGAAGGCACTTCTGCCATTAAGAAAGTATTCATCCCCTAGATTTAGACCATACTGTATCCAGGGAAATATAGCCATATTAAAGGTGAGGTGTTTGCAACTTGCAGCAGCAAGATTGCTACTTCTGCAGACTCCCTTCCTTTATTGAATTGCAATTCCATTATTGAACAGCTTATTCTGTGAGAATGCAAATCCCATCATTCAATAATTATTTAAAAGCAGCATTTGATTTTAAATCTGAGATCTGGGTCTCCAAAAGAAAACAAACAGCTAAATAGGGAACTATAGGATAGATCTAGAATAAAATGAACAGATTTCCAAAATACTGGGAAGAAACTGATTTTCTAATGTTAACTGCATAATGCACATTGGTGCTTTAAATTCAGGCTCATCATTGTGAGACACAGATAGAAGTAACACCTTAACTTCAAACTCATGTCGCTTTGACAATCATGACCTGGTTTTGCATTGCAAAGTTACAACCTTTTTGCAGGTGTTGCTGAGAGACATTTGGCCAGAGGAGGGGAATAACCAAATATTTTTGCATCTTTGAAGATTTGGAGGCTTTTTGGGCCAGGTGATGGCCATAGGAGCTGGATATTGCTGCCAAGTATTTAATAACAGATCAGGTTATATGTAGATATATGCTCTCTGTTTGTGTGATTGGATGCACATCTTACATTAATTAACACTGGGAGGAGTGCTGGGTGATGTTTTTGGCTGGAGCCAGTGGCAGGCATGTGCACAGCAGTGTGCTGAACTGGGGCCTCACACAGGGCACTGGAGCTCCTCCCTTCTGCAGGGAAAATGAGTGATATTTGTCCCTGGTGGAGAAGGGAGGATGTTTACCCTGCTAAACTACCTTTAATCCAGGACATTTCTGCACCAGGCATGGAGAGCTGACTTCCACCTCCCCTAGGTTCTCTTCCATCCTCATGGATGTTGTTGGTTCATCAGCAGGTGGGGCTTTTAAACACAGCACCTATGTTACCTCCTGCAGTCAGGTGATAAATTTTTTAAAGCTGTGGCTTATTTATGGTGGTGTTGGTGCTTGCATAATGCCTATATACTTCACCTCCTGGAGCAACTACACACAGTCATTCCTTCTCTTTCCCTCAGACCACAAGCACACGAGAAGGTTACATTCTGCACTCACAAGTTTTGTCTTACTTTTGTTTTCTCTATTCACCATATCATCTCCCAAATTTGCTGGATTGCCCCATAATAATTTTCCCACTAACCCCATTCTCCTCATGTCCACCAGCCTTTTTCTGAGCCATGTTTCCACCTGCCTTTAGTGCTGCCCTTTCCCAGCAGCTTTCCAATGCTGCTCAGCTGCTGAGCCTGGTGCTACATCCCAGATTGTCCCATTTAGCCCACATGGGACCGTGGCTTGGGCCACTCTCATGGGACACAGAGAGGTCTCTATTGGTAACACACATGCCTTGCACGAGGCACTTGGCTGTATGTACAGACCAACAATTGCTTTCACTCCTTGTCACAAACAGGATATTCCTCAAGTCACTATCAAACCCCATGGAGTGTGAGAAGGGCTGCTCTATTTTACTGGTTTCTGTTCTTCATGGCTGCTGTACTCTTTGCCCACCCCAGTGCCTGTGTGCTGGGCTTGCCTGTGCTGTGTCACACGACCAAACTGTGCCACACACTAGCCACCACCTTTCATCTTTTCCCTCAAGAGAAAAAGCATTGTGAGTGTGTGTGTTCGTGCTTCTTTTGACTACCTGTGGCTCAATATGCTTGTTAGGTCAAAGAAGTGCACCTTCACAAAGAGCAGGGGAGAGATGAAGGGCTATGAGAGGCTTTGTGAGTTTGTTCTGCCAGAGCTTGCTCCTGAGAAAGTTCTGTTTCACACAGAGACATACAGAAAGTTAACTGTGCAAATGAAATGGTATTTACCAGAGTCCTCCGTTGGAGCCTGGGGTCCCTGCACCCAGGACCATACATATGACTTGATAGCCAGCACAGAAAGAAATTAATGTTTGTGCTTGAGTTTACAGTAACTCATGCTGCTTGATACGAGCCAAAATTTCCAAGCAGCTGAAGACATCATGCCCACATATGCTGTGCTGCAAATAGGAGACTTGACAGGTTCAGTCACCACTAGGTTAAAATCTGTCAGGTTGATGATTCCTTGCAGATAATAGAATGACCATCTCATGGCTGAACAGATAAAGGGGAAAGCATGGATATTTCCACATGAATACTGTGTGTGAAATGAACTAAAAAACCCCAAATGAAATTAAATGAACCCACAACCAGCACACAATATGTGGACTCATAGTGAAGACTGAAGACTCTTATCTGCCAACCTGTACATTCACATTCAGCTCTAGAAAGCCCTTTTCCTTGCCTGTGCTGATTTTGATCCAGATTGGGATCATCCTGCTGGTTATGATCCATATATGGCACTGGATTGGAAGGACTTTCTATAATCTACATGTTGTTGATGTTTGATTCATGCCTGCTAGGGCATTTCCCCAAGAGGAAGTCTTTTGGTTAATTTCTATTGCTATGTCTTGAGGGGATTTTCCTTTCTGTGAGCTCATCAGACCTCACAGCAAAACAGAGCCAAATATGTTTGGCATTTGGCTCAGACAAACCGTGAAAACTGGTGAGCAAGAACGGGGTGAAGCTGTGCCAGTGAATCAGCAGCAGTGCTCTGTGCTGGCCCAGCAGTGAGCGAGCACACAGAGGATCATGGAATAGTTTAGTTTAGTTTGGAAAACACCCCTGAGACTGCTGAGTCCAGCTGTTAACCCAGCACTGCCCAGTCCACCACTAAACCATGTCCCTAAGTGCCATGAATGCACATCTTTTAAATACCTTCAAGGATGGTGGCTCCACCATTTCCCTGGGCACCCTGTGCCAGTGCTTGATAGTGCTTTCAGTGAAGAAATTTTTCCTAATATCCTATCTCAAACTCCCTGGCACACATAAATGTGCATGAGCACTTAAATATGTGCAAATGTATTTGCAAATATGTGCAAATGTGGAGAGCATAAAATCATAGAATCATAAAATTGTTAAGGCTAGAAAAGACCTAATATTTTTACCTCTATAGAACCATGTACTTACTGCCTTGCAGTAATGATAGAGATGCTGCTGGATGCCTAGCAGTGAGCTGGCAGGAACAAAAAATGTACAGAAAATTGGGTGATATTTGAAAGGGTCTGGTTTCCCAGGTTACGTGCTCTTTAACCTCAGCCATTATGTATTTTTGCCAAGTCCCAGAATATTTATTTGAAATATCATCAAAAAACTCCTGACAGTTTATGCATGATCAAACTGGGACTCTTTGGCATATGCTGCCTGACTGCATTGTTTCTTTGTCTGGTCTTTGATACCAGGCTTGGAATATGGCACTGGCAGAAGACATTAGAAGCCCTTAGTCTTGTCTCTGCAAAAAGAATTATACAGACTAAGGAGTTAAAAGATCATGGAGCTTTTCTGTAACAGACTTAGAAAAGAAGAAACCAAGGTTATTTACTGTTCCCACACTCAGAGCAGTTTTAAATTGCTAGGTTTACTAGCCATTCCTGAAAGAAATTTTCTGTGCACCAATGTATTCTTTGTGGTTGAAGTAAAAATTACTTACAGACAGAGTAATGTTTCTTGCAAAGAAAAACTTCAGCTAATGGAATATTTTAAAATTCAGCTGGGAGGTCTGTTAGCTTCTTTCTGGCTGGGGGTTAATTTGATCTATGCATTTTCTGCAGNNTATGCATTTTCTGCAGACAGATAAAAGAAACGTCTCATTTGCTAAGTGACATTGTCATAGATACATGACGTAAAGTAGAACATATTCAAAAATTGCCCTCTAGTTCTATTGCAGTTACTGCTAATGGCACTGAGGTGTAGTGTAAGCACACTGCAAGCCAACTTCTGATGTCAATTACATCAGTGTAAACAAGATTAGAAATTGGCCCAAGCCTATGGGTTTGAACATGACTGTCTTGAACTTCATTTTCAGGACAGATAATGTTTTCAAGGAAAACAATGCACTTGTTAATTTTAGCAGATTTTTCTCAGCACATTTTGGCAACACATTTTGGCAGTTCTAATATATTCCTAGAACTTGGCTTTATTCTACTGTTCATTATATTGCCTGAGCAGTAGCACAAATCAACCTGTCAGATGAGATGCTTCAGTGACCAAAATACAGGTTTGAAGGCTGGGGACCAATAAGGAGAGAAATGCAAACAACTGACATTAGGCATGATTTCATATTTTGTGAATGACATATTTTCCTCTCTGGTAGGTCTGTACCACGTCTGCTTTTATCCCATCTGCTATTCAACACTTAAGCTGCTTATTATTAGTTGCAGAAATGCATAACACATTTCAAACAGATCAATGGTATCAGAAACTTGCCATCATGCAGGAGCAGAACAGTCCAACATGATAAGAATGAATTTGTTTTCTCTGTCCACTGTAATTTTTTGGATACTCTAAGAATGATATTTCTTTGACCTCTTGAGTAACTTACATAGAGAAAAGAAATAGCATTCTCCTACATATGAAATATCTTAATACAAACCTGAATATGTCCCAAGGAAAAATAATTAAGATAGCAAAAGTCTTAGGCAACCTTTTAGCAAAATTTTTGCCTTCGTTTTGAGACTTGGTGAGAGGCTTTAGTGATGGCCTTTAATAAAGGCATTGTTGCTCCTATGAATGTTGCTGAGCTAACCCAAGATTCAGGCCAAAAATGTGGACCAAAATATTTTTTCCAGACAAGATGAGCATGCATAAAGTGCAATTTTCAAGCAAAGAAGAGTGACCAATAGCAAGGAACTAGCTAAGGAATACAAGCATGCAGGTAAACACGTGAAAGATCTAGACACTTATGAGAAACATTTACTCCCTCACTCTCTGGGTTATGTGCTGATCCTCCATCCTCTTTTTTTTTAAAGAAAAGAGTATTTTCTGTGCTATAATTTACAACAGCTGGAACCAGTTTGTGTGTGTATATGTGCATGTGTGTATGTGTTGGACAAAAGGACATTGCCAATATGAAAAGGAATAGGATGGGCACTGTTTTTGGGATGTGGCTCCAAAGGGGATATCTAATGATATGAGAAAGATTAAATAAGTGGAGGAAGCTGAGGGATCTTCTATACCCAGGTCTGCTGCAGCATGGGTGGGCTCAGCAGGGTCTCCACACATCCTGTGTTACCAGTGTTACAGTGACCCTGGTTCAGAGATTTCACAGCTCTGTGGAGCAGGAGGGTGGGTACATTCACTGCAAAAGTTTCTTTAGCCAAAATCATTCTGGGCTGAGGCCTGGCCAGGGACTGATAGCTGTGTGCAGTAATTTCAATTTCTTTTACATAAACATAATGAAGCGTTGTTTATCATTTTCCTGAAAGTTTTGGAGTCAAGATACTGGGGAAAACAAAGAGACACTTTGCAAGCTCTCTGAGCAGTAAATGGCTCCCTTTGGCAGGCTCTGACAGGCCATTTCATTCTAGCTTTGCTGAATCAGCGTTATGGGGAAAACTCAAAACTCATTGCCACACTCTTATGGCAATTTCTCTTCACCACAGTGGTCACAAACAGATGTTGTTATCCTCTGTACTGGGAACCAAATATTCCTTGGGGCAGGTTTGTGTAGGATGTACTATACAGAGTAAAGCAGATTTTTCTAAAATTAGGGAAAGGCTGAGAGTTAGGCATGTACACAGTGGAGATGAGCATTTGAGCTTATCACATGGAACACACAGATTCTATCAAAAACTTAATGTGGCATTAGCCAATGTGACACCAGAACACATCACTGCCTATGCTGCACCAAATGCAGCTCTGGAGGGGCAGGGCAATGGTGATGGTTGCTTCTCATATTTTTATCTCATAAAATGCCCTAAAGTGAAAGCAGGATACACAAATTAACCATCTTCCTTCCACAAGGCTGCTGCAGCAGATCGACACAACCAGGCCATTTGTATAAATTCTGTGTTCCATGGGAGGAGGTGCACTAAGCAGTTCAAAGCCCAGCAGAATTAGCCTTCCAAAGGGCCATAACCTGACTCCCATTCCCAGCCCCAGAGGAAGACAGAGGTTGTATTCAAGGTCTTGGCATTGGCCTTTTGCTGCTGGATGTGATACTGATGCCCACAAATATCCTTTGGGACAGGTTCAGATTTTATTATGGCAGTTCACATGGGAGCAAAACACACATTTTTAAGCATGTTATTTTGAATTGCATACAGATAAGCCCTATTCAGTATTCAGAAGACCATGTAATTATGCTATTTTACATATGATAATTCTTTTAATACAGTCAAGCACTATGCTTGCATTTCATGACAAAGTTGCTCATGGATCAATATAAACCTCAGGAATTGCAGCAGCCACCAGAAAACACATGTGAAAAAATGTTTTTAGAGGGACAATCTCCTCATGATTATACATTAGAGCTGTTGGAGGTAAACTCCCCATGAAACA
Source organism: Buphagus erythrorhynchus (assembly GCA_013400855.1). Lineage (NCBI taxonomy): Eukaryota > Metazoa > Chordata > Aves > Passeriformes > Sturnidae > Buphagus > Buphagus erythrorhynchus. The sequence continues at coordinate 100,295 of VZTT01020133.1, read as the reverse complement.
AATATGTCCAAACTTTTGACTCTTTTGAGAAGAACCTTGGAACAAAGTTTTGTATCTCTCCCTGACTGGTGAGCTTTTGAAAAAAATCACCAACAGAACTGTCTGGGCCACCTACATCCTTCCTGAAACTCTCATAGGTGTGAAGTGGAGTAAAGCTTACTCCACTTGTACATTTTGCACTCTTACTGCAGCAGGTTGCTCCTTGAACAAAATTCCAGCAGCCCTTCATCCCTGAACCACCCCATCCTTGTCTAGAGATCAGGTAGCAAACTTCTACCCTTTGAAAGAAGTGCAGGCTGGAGACATGCCCAAGGCACTGTCCCTGGTGGGTAAGCCTCTTACAGTATTATCTGCAACACATCTAGCTGGAATACCAAGGAAACCTCCCTCTCCAGCCACCCAAGAGCCGCTCTGGCAGTCACACTCACACCACCTGAGGTGGGATTGAGCCCCCTCACAGTG
>VZTT01020133.1:68037-89612 GCA_013400855.1 Buphagus erythrorhynchus | reverse complement strand
AAGGGAAGGGAAGGGAAGGGAAGGATAAGAGCTATCTATAGGATAAGAGCAAGAAAAGAGAAGTAGTTGAATCCCACATGCAGACATGAAGGCATGGGATTTTCATCTGGAAAAGAGAATTTCAGAGACCTTCAAAGACTAAGCATTCAAATGAGGTGATGTTTTGGTTTTTTTTCTGAAACAGCATGGCATCAGAATTTTTCCTTGAGTACCTGGCATCAAAACTCAAGCACAGAGTAGACAGCTGAGGCTTGCAGGTAATCCTGAGCTTCCCCAGCTGAATTTACTTTGTAGTACTGGCTCTGTGCGTTTGGGCACAACTGCAGCAACAAGGACTGCTTCAGCAGGCTCTATGGGCTGAAAAGTCAGTCTGAGAACTCAGAGCGTGGAAGTGCTGACAGGATAAAGGCATCCTCACAGCCTTTGAACCCCGTCCAAAGCTAACATAAGTGAAAACCTCTGGAGAAGCTGTTCTTGTTGAACTGCAAGTTGCTTTTTCCCCCTATTTAAATAAGCCAAAGTAGTTAAATTGAGATGATAAGAATCTGAACCTTATCAGTGAATTCTACCTTTCAAAAATAGTTATTCAAATTCTTACTTCATCAGGCTTTAGGAGGTAACACATTTAAAGAAATAAAACATGGAAAAAATCCATTTGAAGGTGCTGGCTTCATCTGCATGGCAATGAAATCTTCTCAAGAAAGGCGTTTACTTTTAATTAGTAATAAAGCAAATGCAAACCACCATAGGCCACATTTGAGAAAATGCTGCAGTTCAAAGTGAGAAAAGACTTTTATTAAATGAAATTGTAAGTGAATACCATTAAATATGTGTCAACACAGCCATTAGAGCAATCTACCAACCCGCATAAAGAAAGCATAAAATCATACAGACGAGTTATGGGCATAATAGAAGTGCAATTGTATTTTTGCACTTTGTCTTCAGGAGAGATAGGTCTCTCCACAACAAAAGACCACTAGCTCAAAAGCAAACCCAAACCCTAACCAGGAGGGGCTAGCTCCAATCTAGAATGTCTTTACAATACCCACTGTATGGATTTATCACCCTGCTCCTCAGCAGTGGTGTTATTTTATTTGCTGACATGACAGGCTGGATTGTCATGCCACAGCCCATGCCTCCATTAATACTTATCTCTAGTTAATGCTGCCCTTTGCCACCTAAGCTTAGGTTAGCCCCATCCTCACATGGCCAGGGCTGTGCCAGCTGCTCTGCAGCCATGCTGTGTGTCCCACTCTTGGACAGGCAAAGGGCCACAGGCAGGGAGGATGCAGACTTTGAGGTCAGAGGATGGGTAGCTCCTGGGTAGTTCAACCCAGGGATGCACACAACCCCTGCAGCTGACCAGCTGGTGTTGGGGGGACAGCCTGCAGGTCAGGGCACTCATGCATTGACGTGCCACCTGCTGAGAACAGCACACAGACTTGGTCTGGGTTCCTCAATTGCAAGTCTTCCTTTATTTCTCTCTTTGGTCCCCTTCTCCTTGAGCTTGGAGTTATTCCTCTGGGCTGTGTCTGCCCCTTCTTGAAAAGTAGAAAAACCCTTAGTGTACCACAGCTGCTGTTAGCAGCAAATATATATCAAGTCATCATAACAAAAACTTCTGGGCTGATTTCCAACTCCACCCCCACACAGCTAGCACTATAAAGAAAGGTTTACCAGGAAAAAAACCTAAAACCAACCAAACAACAAAACAAACATACAAACAACAACAAAACCATGCAAATAAACAAGAAAAGAACATATGGGAGGGAGCCTGAGCACATGTCTACTTCCAGCCCCCATAGTGCTCAGCCTGAACTCACAGACCTCCAAGGACACTCCCTAAAGGAAAGATGGTGTTGACTTTTGTAGAGATGGACCTTTCTATTTTATTTCCTTTTGCTCAGAAGGAGAAAAACGTGTACAGTAATGCTGACCCTGTTTAGCTGCATCAAGACAAAGGGAATGTTGCTTGGTCTATTCTCTTGCTCAGATATGCTTCCCCTTCCATTTGTAAATATGTTTAGATGGTGGGAGCCACTATCCTGGAGGAGCAGGGGATGGTGATGCTGCAGGAGGACATGCTAAATATAAGAGTGGCTAAATGTAAGTTTGGTGATGTCAGCTCTGTGTGAGATAGAAAAAAACAAGGACTATGTTCAGCTCCACCAGGCTCAACAGCAAGGGTATAAAATGCTTCTGAGAGGGCTAAACAGCTCCAGACCCAGAAAAAGACAGTTGAGTGGCTGAGATTATACTTAATTGGTGTTGTGGGAAGGCAGCCTCTCTGCAAGGCAGCCTACGCTGTCCCCTCATACAAAGCCTTTTCATGAGGGGACATATTGCCAAACATCTTGCCAAATACCAGCCTTATAATGTCATCTCAGGAAACTGAGGAGCCTGAAGCCACCAGGACAGTCTCACTGCCCTCATGGTCTGTCCCTGCTGTCCCTGCTCTTTCTGCCCTGGCACAATTTGCCCCTGTTGTCCATGCCCCAGCCCTCCTAGACTGGGTGGCAGCCCCATCCCACCTCCTGTAGCAGTGTGAGTAGCAGCATGGGCACCGTTTTCATACAGGGAAGGACCCATGTCACAGGTCTTGTTTAATCATCTGTTCAGCTGTGAGGAAGCTGGGTTAGAGTCACACCACCCCCCAAAGAGCAAGACAGTGCAAATACTTTGTCCAAGCTAGCTTTCCTTGCAGTGACAACACATACACACACAGACACACAACTCTTCATCATGCCAAGAGGCCAAATTTTCCATTTTGTCTGTGTCTGCAGCTGTCTGTGCCAGACTGGTCTGATAGCAAGATTTTGTCCTAAATATGCTACTGCCTCCCTAGCAGTGCTCAGCCTGCTTGGAGCTCATCCAGCTAGAAGTTATGTTTAAAATCAGATTCCTGATATATGCTGATGAGACACTGGTAGAGAGAGTTACCCACGTGAGTTCCAGGGAATTAGGTGACACATCTGTTTCCCTGTGCTTTCTCTGCTGCTAATGGCAAAGCTCCCACAGAAAAACGATATTTTTGGCAACTTTGTCATTGGTAGTTTCCACCTCTTGATGAATGTCACCACGAACCACCAGAATTGTGTGCCATCTAGACATGGACGAGTCATGAACTCACCCAGGACTTCATATTACACAGAAGGGGCCATAACTTCCCTCTCAATTTTTCATATCCCTGATTAACTTTTGCATGGGATGTTAGGATATTAGTTTGGCTGGATCTCATTCATGAGTGCATTTGTGCATGTTTGAGGTGTATCTGTGCACAGCATCTATGTTCATAGCCAAATGCCTGACTTAAACACACAAAGCAAGTACAAATGTCCCAGAAAAAAATGGGAATAATTTTGCTGGGGAAGAGGTGTGGAGGACTTTTCTTTTTATTTTTTTTTTAATTGAGCTTTTATGTGCTGAAGGTGTGGTCCAGTTGATTTAGCTTTTTTTTTTCCTCCAAAGGAACCATTTTACTATTCTTAGTGTATTTTCTCAAATTTGAAACCTGAACCCAGCTGTTTTTTCCTAACCATGCCTTGAAAATTAAAGCACTTGGAGCCAGATGCTGAAGTGGTATATCCATAGGAATGCATCATTTTGTTTCCTAAAGGGTGCTTTTTCAGACACTCTGTTCTGAGGCCAGGCAGAGCAGAGCAAGTTTGACCAGGCTGCTCCCAGGGGTCATTCCAGCTGAAATTTGTGGTTACATGAGCCCAGCCTAGTGGCTCCTAACTGGTGAGACAGTGGTTCCCAAGGGAGCTAACTCTACCAACACTGTTTGCTGGAGCTGGGAGCACTGGGGAGGTGCCCAAGTGGCCCTGGGCAGAGTCAGCCTGCTCCAGCCATGCTCCTGGCCCCAGAGCTGGGTGGGCTGAGACGTGGAGCTCTGCCAGGGTCCTACAGTGAAGAGGGCTGAGAGAAAGACAACCTTTGGGGGCTGTAGCTGCCACACACACGTTGTGAAATGCCTCTCTAAAAGAAAAAAAGAGGCTGTTGCATATAAAGCAAAGTCCCCAGTGAGGAGTGCTGCAGATGATATAAGAAAAGGTCCCCAGAGCAGAGCAGAAGAGTCCTTTGCCTCACTGTGTTGTTTTCAGCATTCCCACAACACTTTGCCTTTTGAGCTCAGCCTTGCAAGCTCCAAGGCAAATCAACAAGTTGAAGCAGGAACCTAATTCAAGCTCTGAATAAAATCCATACCTGACAACTTTAATTATTAGGCTGATGTGTCATATTTACATTAATTTGAGCACTACTTAGATTCAATTACAATAATTCTTCCATATATTCATTCCAAGGCATTTCAATAATTTAGCAGATAGCATATATAATCAAAGATTAGCTGAAGAAACAGGTTTTCTCTCTACAGACATACTGCTCCTCTACGTGGCTGCTGGCTACAGCACCCTGTGTGAGGGTCTGCATGGATGTGCCTAATAGGGTACCAGCATCTGGAACAGTGTCAAAGGACAGGTACTGGAAAGCCCTTGGGCCTTTGCCATGGTCCCAGGATTAAATTACAGCCCCTGTGGGAGGGGGGTGACCATGTTCACCTTAACATGTGCTTTTGCAGACTGGAAGTATTCCTGGATTCCTCTTTTGCTGTTCATTGATCATCCTGCAGCAATGCCCAGCACAAAATTTTTTCATCAGCCAGCTGGCCAGAAAATTTATTCCAGATGATCTTGGGGTCCCTTGCAACCTGGCAGTCGATGATTCTATGATTCCAGACCATATTTGGCTCATTCTCCCTCCCTCCCTCCCTATGTGTGTTTTTTGGGAACACAGTTTATATCTGTTTGATGCAGAGCATGACAAAACACTCAAGCCAGAGTACAACACCATGGCACCATGGCACCATGGCACAATCTGTTCTAACTCCTAGGTATAGCTTGTGTTGCTTGTGACTGATAAGGTGTTAATTGATCTGCATCCCCAAAGTGGAGAAACTCTTTCCCTCTTCCTACTCCCAACACCCCAGGATCACTGTCACACTCATGAGCTACAGAGTGAAGAGTGAAACTACTGCCCAGGTGTTTTCCACCTTTGTATTTGGGGTTCTTTCACACACTTGGTGTAATTTAAAGAGTTGATTTATATGGCCAAGAACTGATTTTTCCCCAGGCATTAGAGATGAGGGCATATGCAAATAAATTTTATAGTCCAAGTATTGTTTGGAGTCCTATGTCCCCGAAAACTTCTCATGGAGTATGTTGGAGCGGGACAACAGTGAATAGAAAAGCCCTCCCTCTGGACATGAATTTCACTCTCAAGGCAGGAGAGAGCAAGTAAACTGGAGCTACTTTAAAATCTAGCAAAAGTTCTGTGTTTCTCTGACTATTCTACACTTTTCAGCAATGAGGAGTAGTTTCCTGAGCAGTGCGTCTGCCCTGAGGAAGGTCCCGATTTCAAAGGAGGCGAGAGCTGGCTCTGCGAGTGGCAGACTCCCATGGATTATTCCCGCGGTTTGTCCCTCCCAGCACGGCTCTGTCTGTCCGAGCGGCCCCGGGCGGGCTCCCCGCGCTGCAGTGGGGGGCTGGCTCCGCTCGAGGGAGCTCCTGCTTCTGGGTAGCCCAAATCAAACCCTGGCAGCGCCTCCAGGCAAAGCCCTGCGGGTGACAAACGCTCTGCGCCGGGGGAGGCGGCAGCAGGGACCCCTCTCCTCGGGAGGAGATGCTGGTGCCGGAGCCTGCGGTGCTCCAGGGTGAGGCACGGTGAGGGAAGGCGATCCCAAGGCTGCTGTGTTCCAGCCCCAGGTGTCCAGGTGGGCACGGCACCCGCCGGGCCCTCAGCTGTGCCGGCACCGCCGCCGCTCCCGCTGAGGCGCTGCTGGATGGGGATGCGCAGCACCGGGAAGGGGCAGGTCCCCAGGAGGAGCCGATTCACACGGCTCGTAGGATCGCTGAGCTAGTCAAAGAGCAGACTTGAGGAACAAAGCCTACTTTGGTTATCTCTTAACCGGGAAAAATTGACCTTATTCTGTCCTGCACAGTGACTTATCGCTGCATAAAACTGCATTTTCCCAAGGAAAAGCTCTCCCAGGAAGCCGACTGTATGTAAGGAGAATGACTGAGAGATAATTTCACTCCTTTAAAAAAAAAATATCTTATGTCACAGATCCATGCCTCAAAGTATCGAGATAAAAACAGGGTCTAATCAAATGCTTAGAAAGCATCTGCACCTTTGGCAGGACAGCGTCAGGGGAGCTGCTCCTTTCATGCCCGGTCAGCCAGGAATCCCAGCAGTGCAGATGCTTTTGGAGAAGGCCAGAGGGCAAAATCCATCCCTGGCTTCATTAGAGACCGTTAAACCTGATTCATCCTGTCTCCAGCCACTCCCTGCCTTGTCTTTGGAAAGCCAGCACACACCGAGGCGAGGCGTTCCCCAGCCAGGTCAGGTGTCAGAGGCAGCTTCTCCAGAGAGCTGGTGTGAGTCAGAGTGTTTGGGAACTGCTCCAAGCTATTGGAAAAAAACAACTCCCAAATTAGCTGGGGTGGCTCCCAAGCGAATCCACCTCCGCGGGGAAGGAGGTGATCTAATGAAAGCGTGCGGTCAGAAATCAAAAGAGCCTGGAAAGCATTCCAAGCTGCATAATAAGATTTCACATTTCATATCTTCAAAGCATTAAGTGAACATTATCTAATTAATCCTCACAACACTCCTCAGAGATATTATCCCTATTTCACAGACAGAGAAACCAAGGCACAAAGTTAAGTCACTTGCCTGGGGCCAGAGAAGGGAGTGTCGAAGCTGGGATTAGAGTCCAGGAGTTCCTGGCGCCCAACTTTTTCCTCAGACTACTGGGTCATGTGTCTTCCCTGCAGGGAAGATAATAATGAGCCCATAATTACCCATACAAATTCCCAGTGACCAGGCTAACCCGTCTGTATAAAGCTATTTGTAATTTCAGTAAACACGCCCACAATTTGGCTGCCTCCATGAACTACCAGTACTGTCAGCCATAGGCATCCAGACCTTCAAATAGGGGCTGTTCTTTGATAGAGCAAATCCCAACTCTGACCCACTCCAAGGGCCATTGGAGAACTTCTTGTGACTTGTAAATCCCTGGTGACCATCCCTGTATGGCATGAATACTGTGGGAGCTGTGGTGGCAAGGCAAGGTTTGTGGAGAGAGGGAAGAGAGCTGTAAAAAATGGACAAGCCCTTTGGGCACACATACCCTTTTCCAAGCCTGATGCAGAAAGTGAAACTTTTTGCTCAGTACAGGCTGAGAGCAACTCCTCACCATCAAAGGAGAGGTTGTGTGGTTGAATACATTGCTCAGCATGCTTTGTCAGTCTCGTAAAATAAATGACCCCTTCCACATGTACACATAGTCCACTGAAATGGCCTTGAGCAGACTCACTCCAGCCTCACTGGAAAACCCAGGGCACCTAAAGTGCCCTATGCCTTCAGCTCTTTCCCTGTCTTGCCAGGAGAAGAGGGGAGTAATCTGCTTGAGCTCTTGCGTACATCCCAAGGAGATGGCTCCACCCCAAGGCACCCACTGTGCCTGGGGCTTACCCTGTTTTTCCATGCAATAAGGGCTCTGTGAGTGTGTGAGGGTGTGGCTGTGTGCCGGTACTTCTGTGGTGCTCTGTGCCCTCTTCTACCAACATATTTGAATCCAATGAGCTGGTCTTTTCAACGTGAGGCTCAGGCACTCTGTGCCTGGTACCCTCCATCGTTCAATGTTTTTCTGCTGTCATCTCAGCAGGAACACCTTTCCATAAAGCCTCCATCATCCCTACTCAAACCCAACTTATTGTTACTCCAGAAAAGAGATCACCATGGAATTCCCATGGGCTATGTGGTACACTGCTGTATCACACATTATTTTAGTTGAGATTTGAGTCTAAAATAATGTGTCTGCCTGGCTCCTCTCCCATGCTGTGGTGTCTACTCTTGCTTGCAATGTACTTTGCCAGGGACACCTACAACTCTTGTCACAGATAAGCACAGCACCCCACGAGACACTGTGAAACATAGAAATAGCCCCTCTTTGTGCCAGTCAGCCTCTGTACTTGGGTCAGACGGCTCGCAGTGATGTCAGGGATATTGCAAGAATTGCAAAATAAGTTTTGGTGGTCAAGAGGCCTATGGTGCTGCCTGGGTGTAGGACAGCACTTGTGATGGGCAGGGACACAGCAAGCAGTTCTGTCCCCTCCACCAGGGCCAGGACTCGGGCTCACTCCTCTAGAGCAATACCATCACAGGGATAAGGATTCTCTGGTGCTTTTTCTCTAGGCACTGTTTCCCAGCCAGGCAATGCCATGGGTAACTGCACATGGCTTCTGGAGGTTTGCTTCTGCCCAGGCACCAGTGTCAGAGATCCTCCCATGCTGCTGGAATGCTGCTTAGTATTTCCTCTGATGCACAGTGATGTGCAGAGCCCCATCTGCTGTTTTTCACTACCTCAGGCAATATTTCACAACCAGGCCAGGCCAGCAGTAATGCTGAGCTCCAGATAATTTGGGCTGGCTGAAGGCTGTCCTACACTGGCCACATTGCATCCTTAGACCACTGGCCCCTTGCCTTTGGACATCTGGGGTTTAGAAGAGGCAGGGAGGATGGGACAGCCTTGGGGAGACACAGGACAGCAGTGTCCACAAGGTGGTAAAAATAAAAGGTTGAGGAAGGAGTGCCAGCAATGAGTTTTCCTCCAAGAAAGGCTGAACACCCACAGACTGTGCTCTGTAGGGTGGGATGTACCCTTTCACTGAGGAGAGAGCAGAAGGGCATTTCAAAGGCTTAAAGTAGCCATGTCTGTCAAGCCTCAGGGTGCCACATCACATCCTCAGTGCAGGACTGCAGGGCAGACCAGCAGCAGGATTATAATGGAGCATTTGGGAGCATGCACAACTCTTCCTCAACCAAGAGTCCCACAGTAAAGATGATCACTTAATAGCAAACTCAGCATTTAGGGACATATTTCTCAAATTTGTTCAAAGCCTGCTCTGGTCCCAAGCTTTTAATGCACCCAGTTGAGGAGTCTCATTGTGATGCTTGTGCTTTGAAACTAGAGAGCAGTGGCTTCTGCTGAGGGCCGAGTGCTTTGTGCAGAAAACTGCTTTGGTGCTGCCCTGAAATCAAAGATGCTGCTCTTTGGAATATCTGGATTTTCCTTTGTTTTTTACATTATTTCTTACAACTGTCTTTGTTTACAGATCCAGAAATATCATTGAAAGAAATTAAAGGCACATTTTGTTTACTTAAACACTTCCATGTAATTAAAAAAAATATACAGAAAATGCACAGACACGTAGCTTATCTAGTCTTTGTATTTAGGAGCAAACAAACAAATCAAACAGCTCAAATCAAACAAATCAATCAAACAGCAATCAAACAGCTGTTTCCTCACTTTTTTGATCCAAGGACCAAGAACTCCTGCACAAGAACATGTATAATTAGTTTATCAAGTTATAGATATGTTTTCACTGCAGTAACTGCCAGAAGAGCTTCTGGTTGGCTAATCTCCTACAGAGCTGTAACAAAAAAAATATGTATATATCTGTATATGTCTCTTCCCCAAGATGCAAACCTTTATATAAAAATGATTGACAATAAATGCTGACAGACAAGAACTAGATAATTCCAAAAATACTGCAAACCATACAAATATAACATTTTTTCTGTAAGTGGTATGGTTTAATAACTTAAACTGATAGTATGAAATGGCATGTTAGAGGCTCATTAGACACTGACAGCTGTAAGCATTTCAGGATGCTGTATTAAAAACATCTGCTCTGAGGAAAAAATAGCACTAAAAAAAAGAAAGCAATAAAAAGTTGAGAACAGCCTCACATCCAATTTATTGTCTGGTAGCTACCAATTCTAGGAATGACTAAGACCTCCCAGTTTCAATAAGTTAAATCTAGCAAGACCCAGATCCCTGGGATCTGGGCACACTGTGCTTCAGGCTGCACATTTTGCCTTATATTCCCTGGCTTGTGGAGTATGTGTTTTGTGAAATGTCTTCGTAGAGCTGTCCCATGGGAGGAGGTTCCAATTAGCAAAGTAACCACTGCATTACCAGTATCTCCTCATCAGTTCTGATCTAGCTGATTTTTCACTCAGCATGGTCAAGACAGGTTTCAGACATGAAGAAATTCTGGGATGCAAAGGAAGAATAAAATGTTTTCTTAGGGTACTATGTAGTGATGGGAAAATACACGTGGAGTCGATCACCCACAATCCAGATGCAGCTACTGTTTGGCATCTGCTTCTCCTGTTTCAAATTTTGTTTTTCCTGAAGCTGAGTTGCTGTACCTTTGGTATCCTCAGCTACCAGGTGCTGGCATTTAGACAAGGAATCCAAGAGGAGGTGACCTCATGGTGCCTCTATGCCAAATAACACAAAAGAGTTTAAAAGACCCAAACAAACCCTGTTCCTCTCCCCATTCTCCTAAGCTGGAGCCATGAGCTGCTCTTATCTCCAGATAGGGGCACTTCAGAGGTCACCTTGCTGGTCTCAGAAGGCTTCTGAGCCTCTTGGCCTTGCAAAGCAGAGAGAACAGTCTCAGTTATGGGGATGGGTAGGAGGAACCCTTCCAGAGAATCAAAATTCAAAGAGACTTGGTTGAAGCAGTTGCAGCCATGGATGGAAGCTATTCCTCCTATTTTGTTGGAGAAAAATATACCACTGCTAACTGAAATTGAAATTGTAGTACTTTGTGAAATGCTGTTCTGTTTTCTAAATAGAGCTGTTAGTGTTTGAAGATGGGAAATGTCAACAAAAAGAGATGTATGTGCAGCTTTTCCTTTATGTAAAAGTTGTAATTCAACATTTTTAGTGCTATTTCATAAGAAAACTTTCAGGATTTCCAGGTGACTCTGGAAGCATGAGCATCTGATGCCTGGAAATTAGACTGACAACGAGCATCAAAGCAGATGTTCTCCAAGCATCTTGAGTTGCTTTTTCCTCACTAGACAGAAAACTGAAAGGGAAAAATGTCTCTAATGGAAACCCATTGAAATGTAGGAAAGCTGAGCAAGCAAATTACACCATTGAAACAGGAAAGACCATCCCTCTTGAGAATGGGATGAGCCTGAAAGTTTAAAAGCACAGCAACAAAGCCAGATTCCTGACACTTCAATTGCTGACCATCAGCTGAGCTGTATGTACTACTCTCAAAATTCCAAGTAATGCCACTGCACATAGCCCACGTGAAAGAAGGTTTGGTTCCTTTGCATTCTGCCAAACCTGCACATACCCATGGGCAGTCTCTGCCTCAGCTGAGATGTAACTGGGGCAGGTGTGGTGAGGACTGAGCTGGAGACACAGTGGCTGTTTATGCATCTTGTCCAAAGCCTTCAAGGAGATTGTAGTATCTCTCCTTTCACTTCAGCCCAAGCCAAAAGGGAAGGGAAACGAGAGCCACTGCAGCTACTGATCTGTAACATCTACACAGTACTTCTGACATGGAGACACATTCCCCTTGGCATTTAGTGTGCCACTGGAAGAGAGTCTTAACACGTGAACACAAACTTTTTGATATTTCTCATTTTTAGAGTCTCTCAAGCTGTTAGGAAAGAAAACAAAATCTCACAAAGTGCTGCTCTTGAGCATAAATTTTACTTCCAGCAGCCCATTCACCCAAAGCCATCCTTCGACAGATATGAAGTAACTATTCCTCTTGCCAATCTAAAGGGAATTTCATGGGCAATTACTTCCTGCTTCCATTTTGAACCAAGGACTCAAGAAAGATTTATTTCTTAGCAAACATCTGAAAGCTTCTCCAGTTGTGTCTAAATATTTATGTTCATGTCTACATAGTGTAGATTGCATCTCATATGGAAGAAAGAGGTACAGACGAATAAAGGAATTCTCAGTGACAAAGGGAAGTGATGAAAACTGTCAACCAGTTTGAAGGTTAGACAAATGGCTTCTGAGGCCCAGATCACAGCACTGTAACTTCATTGTTGCTAAATGCAATTTTGCACAGTCTTAGGAGAGGTATTCTGTACAGCACATCTTTCATAATTAAGAAGAAAATTATTGTTTCTTTTCCAAGTCAAATAAACCTTGTTCATCTGGGGAGCGGGGGAAGGGTAGGAAGAGTGTAGAGCTGGTCCAAGAGACAATTTTGAAACTTTAGATTGAGAGGAGTCTGAAAGTCTGAGCTGGGGACAAAGGACTCACCTGCAGCATCACATAAAAGGCCCTGGCACAGAAAGCTGTCAGGATCCTGGCTGCAAATACTCAGGGCATGTTGAAAGCCTGAGGACAACAGACCTGAGCCAGTACCGTGGAGCCAGAGGGCAAACCTGCAGCATGTGCAGTGCCAAGTCCCAGCAGACACAAGCAGAAGGGATCAAAGGCAGTGTGAGCTTTCCCCACCTGCTGCCCTGCCTGCACATCACTGCCTGCACAGGCTTTGCACTGGCCACAATGGGCTCTCTGGTCAGGGTTATCATGGTGCTGCCTAACAGCAGCCAGAAAGCACAGACATTCCCAGCAGCGTGGGATGGGGTTTGCACATGGAGGAGTTTGTGTTTTGAGTCTCATCTGCTGGCCACTGAGAGATGATCTAAGTAAATGCTATCAATCCCATGGGAGGGCAGGCTAAGAAATGAGCAGGACTAGAGTTCGCTGTCATTCTTCATCAATTCAGTTTGAGGGTCTCCCTGTGCCTTCACTAGATTGCCACATACTGCCAATCTCCATGCTGACCACGAGCTAGGAGAAAAAAGCTTCAAGAAACATTTTTGCTCTTAAGTAATCTTTCAATTACAAAGATTCATCTTAAATGTGGTACTTCTAGTGATGTGCTTGATGTTTCTTCTTTCATCTGCTGGACTTCAGCAATAAACTCAGTAATTGTGGCCATTCTCACAGTAAGAGTGGCAGGTTCACTGTGCCAGCTGAGATGTATCATTTGCCACGAGTGGCAAGGTTGGTGGCTGGGTTTAGGCTAAGTCCCTGGCAAATTCCAGTGCTGAGTCCACTGGCAAATCTTCAGAGACAGCCTCTGGGACTGTTTTGGATTCAGGCAATTGCTGGTTTGGCCTCTGTCTCATGTCTTCTTGGACATAGCTCCCCTTTGTCTTCCTCTCCACGACATGTATTCCCTTTGAAACAATTAGAACCTCCTCAAGCTCTTTGTTTCTAATTCTGGGCAGTTTAGCACAAAGTATATTTATGCTAATTGCATACTGAAAGTGCACTCTGCTTGGCTTGGCTTTCCCTTGCTAGGACTTTTAAGAATATATTTGTCATTACTGAGAGCAACATTGAATTTGGGAGAGCCACAAACTTAAAGGGTCTGGCCTCACCTACTTTAGTCTGTCCTGGAATTGAGTAGCACTGGGTATTGATGTCTTGAAAGTTTTTTCCTGCTCTTGTTCCACTTTAAAATGTCAGCTCTACTTTAGAACTTGATGTTTCCCCTCCAAATAAACATATCTGTTCTGAATCTGGCTGATGTTAGGCTCAAATCTAGGCATTGCTCTGCAATGGAACAGAGATGGGAGTGGACAAAAAAACTTTGGAGAGTGTATCCCAAGCCAAGGCTTATGGTGCATGAAATGAGTCCCTGAAGTGAAAACTAGCACAGGTATTGCTACACAGCATGGAGCACATTCAGGTTTTGCACAGAAGTGATCTCCAGTGGACAAAGCACTAGTCCAATGCTGTTGATCAAGGTTCTCTGGCCAAAGGAGAGGCCACTCTGTACTGTTAACAAATCCAAACAGAAGAAAGGATAAAAATATATTTTTAGAAACCTTCCATATTTCTAAAAAGAACATGCTGTTAAGTAATACTTAAATGTCTACAAACAACATTTGTCCCCATGCTTTTCTTTCTTCCCTCCCCCCTCATTCCTTCATTTTTAGGTCCTTTCCCACAGTAAGCTGTCTCCAGTATTTCTGCTTCCCATTCCTCCTTTCACAGGCTGTTTCCAACAGCAGAAGCTAATGTTGTGATGCCAGCAATTATGGTGTAACTGGAACTAAAATGCTGGGAAGCAGGGAGATGACTGATGGCTATTATTCATTTCACATATTAAGGAGAGACGGAAACAGAAGTACCTCAATATATATATTTTTTTTGTCTATCTGCTGGTTCTTTGGTCAAAATTCTGTTAAGTTGCTGTTATGAGTGTTTTAAAAGAACATCCTCAATTTCAGATGATGAAAGGAAAGCATTTCTGGGGGAAAATGCACCCAACCAGGCCCATCTGCAGGGTGTTTTGCAGACCTTGGTGACACACACAGATCAGCCAGGTACAACCCAGCTGCAAACTGGAGGCTGTTGACCACCCAGACACTGCTGAGGTGCAAGGCAGAGCTGGCTCATCCTGTTGAGATACTGACATATCTCCACCAGATCCTGGTTACCTTCAAGACTGTATGCAGGACTATGTTGACCTAGCAGTTGTAGCTGATTCTCCTTTCTTTTCTTGCTAGCTTCAAAAAACCTGGTCACCTGCACTCCCCCTTGGACAGGAACATCTTGCACATGATATTGATGTGCCTGCTAGGCATGTGGGTGACCTCAACTTCAAAATCAAACAACCTTCCCAGCACGATCCTCTCAGATCTGAGTCACTGCTCCTTCAGCAAGGCACACATGCGGATCCAGCTAGAAAAATTCCGTCCAGACAGGCAGCCATCTGTCACAGTGCTTGGGAACATGCAAGTAGATTTCATGAATAAAATTGCCTCTGAATACTGGTGTTGCATTTCACAACCATTCTGAGTTTGCTACATGGTAATGACAGCAGAAGGCTAAGCATGATCTGCAAATTCCAGCCCAGAAGCAGGAAATGGCTTCTGTGAGCTCCCAACTGCTGCTGCAGTGGTGGGGAGAGCAGGCACACCTGAGCCTTCAGGCTCTGGCACAACTTATTAGTACAACCCTGTCCTAAATGCAGCTGTGGGACAGGAGATAGAAAGGCCTGTATCATCTCCCATCTTCAGAACATTTTGAGGTGGAAGCAAACCCACCTCCTGTACTTTAGCATCTGCTGTCCAAGGGACTGGTGGCTGGAGTGGGATGGGCTGGTGGGGACATGCTGTCTCTAAGCTAACTCAAAGCAGCATGTGCAGGCACTGACTAGTCCTGGCATGGAGCCTGCACTGCCATGAGTCCCAGAACAGAGCAGAAAATGCCTGGCACCAGGATTGCCTTTTGCATCCTGGATTTGTCCTCAGTGGGCAAGGCTGCAGTTCAAATGGCTTCCTGTTTTCTTTACCAAAAGAAAAAGATACAATCGACATCCGGCCCAAATACCCCAAGGATATTACTTCAATTTATCTTTCAGTTAGGGCTGTTTCAATTTACCAAACTGTATTCAGCCCCATGAAGAAAAAGACAACTTACAGGCCGAAAGGACTCATTTGTTAAAAAAAAAATAAATGTCAGTGGGTTCGTGCTGTTGGATTTATGGCTGAGAAAGTAACACACAGACAGAGCCCTGCACTTTGATAGCTTAGCACTTCTGTGATGTGTGAATGAAGTCCAGCAGGCCCAGGACCACGTTAATCTCAGAGGTTTGATCTCTGTCTGTAATGAGATGCCAGCAGCCCGTACTTCAAAGCCTGCATTGATACAGATAATCTTCTGAAAGGCTCTCTGCATTTTGAGGCAGCTTGTATTGGGGATTACAGTGACAACAGGAGGAGATGATGGAAGAAGAGGTGATTGTTTGATGCTCATTCCTTCAGTTCCTGTCCAATATTCCTTTTGTTTTTGATTTCCAAAGGGTGGTGCAGTCCTGTCCCCCACGCCCCCAGCTCAGCAGGACTCAGTCTTGTCAGATGAACCCTGTGTACTCTAGGGCAGACAGGCTGGCTGAGATGCTCTTCTGCCCAAGAAGCCTGTGAAAATGCATCTGTTTGTGCTGAAGTGATGGAAGCTACATCATCTTGGCTGAAATATGGGCAGATATTGCATTAGAAATGGCATAGGCAGTTAAATGTTACACTTCCAAGCTTCTGAGGTTATTTCTTTCTCAAAACTCCTGTAAGGGAGTAGGGGAGAGGATAAAGAGGACAGGAGACCACAGGCTGTGAGAAGCATGTTATAAAACAAAATGAACACTAGTTTCATATACACAATTATGCTTTATTTTTAAAGTATATAATTTTCAAGGCATGTCTGACCAGGAAACAGAACTGAAATATTTTTATGTTGACGAACACTACCCATCTAAGAGAAAAATGGTGGCAAATGTGCATCTTGATTGGTCTTTCAGCAAGAAGAGTTACAGAAATAGATCAGAAACTAGACTTTAAATTTAATTAAAATAGATAGAGATTAATATCTGGGATGCCAGTACTGGCAACATTATTCTCAGAAACCTTTTTGAAAACCACTCATATATTTAAGCACAGCTAAACCTGTATTTTCTAGGCATAAAATGAAATAATTTTACACGGAGTCTATATTTCTGCCTGTCTTGCAGGGACAGCAGCACTGACAGCAGAATGCTGAGAGAAACTATAAGGGTAGCATGAGTAGAAAAGTGGTTGTACCAGGCAGACTCAGCCACTGCTGTGTGCCCTGCTATCTGCCACAAGGGGACATGAAGCACAGGTCAGGTTTTGGGATGCTGCCACCAACACCCAGTCCTGTCCTCAGGAAAGAGAGATGTACTGGGTTGGTTCAAGATCTCGATAAGGAAAGGCCCCTTTGTCTTTTCACCATCACACACTTAGATCCATCATCCCTTCCTGAGCAAAAGAAACCCAGAACTCTTTCACAGACATGGTAAAATGCAAAGAGGGAAAGTGTATAAATGGGGGAACTGAACACAGAAGGTAAGGCAGCTAAATCTTTCTTGCAATACAGCGAGTGCTGGATGGCAGATACCACACTTGGGGTAATATACACAGTATCAGGAGAGGCTTGAGAAAGGGTAGGGGCTCACTTGACTAAATCACCAGGTAAAAGAGATTGGTTGATTTCCAAAAGTGTCATTCAAGGAGCTCTATCCAATGGTCATGGTAAATTCAGTGGGCTGAATGTAAAAATATAGTTAGGCCATAAAATATTTTAAGGAACAATGGCATAAAAGGAATCGAAGGTGATTCTAAGAACTGCTTCAACACACCAGGATCAAGTTTGGCAGAGGTCTGACCCTGGGGCCAGCTGAGTCTGAGGTCTAAAAGCCATGCTCAGGAACAGCAAGACCACTGCAGAGAAGCAAGGTGAATTCTGGGTGTCCGTGGTTCTTGTAGCAAAAGCTGGGACATTTCTACACTGGAACCTTCTTGGGAGAGGACTTGGCCAGAGTATGTCTCAAATTTAGTGGGATTGCATGGAACAAGCCATGGCAAAAATAGATGGGATGGAGACCCCCAGACTACCAGGAGCAAACAGCAAGAGGTTCAAGACAACTTAAGAATGTCTGGACTCAGTTACTGAGATAGTGCCCACCTTGGGATGTCAGGAAGCAAAAGGGACACCAAGGTTAAAAGAGGCTAGGAGGATCTGGAGTTCTAGAAGCATGGAAACCTGAGGTCTGTACCAGCCAAAGTAATAAAAGTTTCAATAAAAGATCAAACTAGTGGACACCTTGAAACAGTATGATCTGGATAGATATGATCTACTTGGTAAGAGCCATATGGCTTCTGGAAATCCTGCCTTTCCAACATCTCAGCATTCTTGAAAGAAGTAGCAAATATATTGATAAAGGTTATCTAGGAAAATCTATCCCCTTAGTTTCATGGGAAACTAAGAAACTAGGGGAAGAGGGAAGTTTTGGCATAGAGAAATGGCTGAAAGGCAGGAAACAGAGAACAGGCAAAATGGTCATTTAACTCAATAGAAGGAAGTTACCAGTGGAAATTTTAGGGACCTGCACTGAGGTCTGTTCTGTTCAAAATACCCATAAATAACACGGAAAAGGGCATGAGCAGTGAGAGACAAAGGTCACACATGATACAAAATTGTTTAAAGTAATAAGGGCAGGTTGTGACAAATTGCACACACATCTCACAAGACTGTATGAAATGTCAGGTGCAGTTTAGTGTAGCTAAGGATAAAGAAAGAAAACACCATTAAAACCAGTCCTGATTTCATACACCAGATTTTGATCATTGAGTTGACCATCTTCTGTTGAGGAAAACGCTTTGGGATTAGGACAGGTGACTCCATAAAGTACAGCTGCACTGCTGCAGGGCTGTGGAACTCCTTGAAGGAATATGCAAAGGACAGAAGTAGTTTTAACCAGGTCAGGGGGAGACTGGACAAGTACTTGGAAAGAAATCCATTACAAGTAACTTGAAAAGTTGTCATAAGTTCACAAAAAAGCCAGTGCCTCTGCCTTGCTCATCTCCTGCCCCCAGAGCAGGCTGCCTTTGAACCCTGGGGTCCTTGGGGTCCTTTTGGGGAGAAGTCAAACCACACATGGTATTAATACCTGAGAGACTACGAGGCTGTGAGACCTTGGACGAGGTGGAAAGGAGGTGACAGTGACTGCATGGAGAAATCAACCTACAGAGCTCGTACAGAGCAGCTGGGCTCTCACACTACATACTTGTGGCAAAGCTGATGTTTAAGACATGGCATGTCTGGAGCTGTACCTCACAAACTGACTAGGGATTTTGAAACAATGGTAAGAGATAATTACTGCTCACAAAGTCAAATGTGAGGACAGGGAACAAAGACTAGATGAATCTAGTAATTAAGAGAGACAGAAGGGCATACATGTTCCCAGTGAAACTGAAGGTCTGCACTGAGAACCAGCAAAAGGGTTCAACTGGTTTAGCTAGGAAGGAGGCAGAGGCTGACTTGTTGGGAAGTAAATTGACTGGATTAAGTGTTGGGAATGCATTCTCATCTGAGCAGGGTTACAAGGGACAAAATCCAGGGAAAAAGGACACTTGCAGTTGACCAGTCTCACAGGATAAGTCACAGCAATATGGGGCAGAGACATCTTTGAGGAAAAAGATTTTGAAGCAGTTAATTTTGAGGCAGTTAATTTTATACTTACTTTATAAAATATCATGATGGGAGTAGCCAGATGGGAAAAAGTGAAGGGGAGGCAGAGTGAGATAAAGAGAGGGAGGAGAAAGATGGAAAGAGAATGAAAGAGTGTTAAGGACTGAATAGCTCAGAAAAAAATAACAGAACATAAAGAGAGCACAGGACCAGCCTAAAAAAAAAAAAAGAAAGAAAGAAAGAAAATAAAGTACCAGGCACAAGGAAACANAAACAAAACAAAAAAAAAAAAAACAAAAAAAAAAAACCAAAGAAAAACCAGGACCAGTCTAAAAAAAAAAAAAAAAAAAAGAAAGAAAGAAAGAAAATAAAGGAAACTAAAAGATTAGTTTCAATCCATGAAGTAAAACATGTGCATGGAAGCAAAAGTGAGAGATGCAGAGGTGAGGACTGTGTTTGATTTCAGTGACATTACAGACACATCTGCTATGTCTCATACCCAGCTCCATGTCACCTCACTCCTCTGTCTGCACATGAGACTCATATTATGTGAAAGCTTCTGGTAGATCACATAACTGTGATTTTCATTTTTTCACAAGCCTTATCGTGTTAGCCCTCCATGAAAAGAGTGCTGCATGCATCCCTGCTCCAGCTGATTGCCCTTGGACTAGAAGTTTGTAATCCAAGGGCACAAACAGCCTCACAAATTTCAGAGCATCTCCATTCTCAAGGAGGGCTGCAGGTCCCAGTTCAGAAATCTTGGTGGACTCAGCCAGTGTGTTCAGACTCCAGAGCCCCAGGAGCCTCACAGAGAGCCTCTCTAAAGACGCAGTTGGTGGAAAGGCAAGGAATATGGAGAAATGTGTTTTTCAAAGTTGGACTGCCTCAGAAGCAGCAGACCACAACTTCACTATCAATTATAAATTGAAAAAATACCAAAGAATTGCTGAGGCTCCTAGTCTGTGATTAGGCAGAGGCCTTAATTTATGTTTGTCTATATCTAGAGGATGTCTGCTAGTCAGGGCTAAGCTTTTTCACCGGAACTAAAGGAAAAGCAGATTTCATCAAAGCAATGTACTGATTTGCACTGTTAAAACCAGCAGCTGCTGCAGAGGAAGTTTCCTGCAGAACCACTAGAGAAACAGCATCCTCTTTCAGGCAGTCTTGATGGAAGGAGAAGATAAATCCTCACTTTTTGTGTCTTGCTCTGTCTCAGCTTGCTTTGGACAAGCCATGCTGTGTTGAGTGCAGGAGGCTCTTACACCCAGAGGGAGGAGGGGGCATGAGGAGGAGGGATACAGCATGAGGAAGCTGGAGGGGAAACTTTCCCCTTGTTTCCCACTCCTCAAAAGATCAGCACTTCAACATGCTGAGCACCTGCAATCTGATTTCTGAGGTGAGGCTCCCTACACAGATGCAGCATTTCCCTTCTTCATCTGTGCAGGAGCACAGGGTGGTATTAAGGGTGTATAAATAAATAAAATTTAAAATCCTCCCCAGCTTCAGTGATGCATCAACTGGATGTGTTCTGCATTCACAGTAGCTAATTGTCCTCCTCCAAAAGACAAAATCCAAACTAAAACAGCAGCAAGAGATGTTTAACTAGTTTTTAACCAGATTATTTATTTATTGTGTAAGTAAAGAAAAAGGTCGTCAAAACTACTGACCTCCTCTTGGGCCTGAAAGAATCACAAATCCTGTTTCATTAATGACAGAAACAATGACTTCCCTGTGAGGCAGCTGGATGTCTCTCTCTAGCAGAACAAGAAAGAGAGAGTTAAATTAGATCTCTTGCTTCAGAAAGCATCAAAGAACAATTTTTACAGCACATGTTAAAGAAAGGATTTTTTGTGTAGTGTAATATATTATTACATTATATTAAATGTACTTTCCAAATATATATCCTCCTCCTGTCCCTGTGCTTCTATGAGTCTATTTACACTAAATTATACACCTCCAAAATAATAAAATCCTGCTATTCTTACTTCAAAGACTTTTCTTGAGCATGAGCTAGAGATTTTCATCAAACATTTCACCCCACCTAAATGTTATTGCTTTTAAGTGTTTTCAGAACACTAAAGAAATCTCTCTCCAAGCTTTTATTTGGTTGAAGCAAACACCTGCAAGATATAGGCAGAATTATTTTCCTAGGACACAGGCTTTTCATGGCTTCAACCAGAGGGAATCTGTGTTTTATCTCACCTGATGCAGCACCTCAGTCTTAATTCACATTTCACTTCAGGTAACCTCTAAGGCACTTTTAATGACTATTGGAAATCTTCTCTAGCAGGCTGTGCATTTTAGGAAGAAATCCTTTCACTGAAATCAATAGCTTCTGGCTTCTGGAAAGGTTTTACTCCTTTTTTCCAGCTACTGCATACTTGGAAACACTCCTGAATGCTTCTGACTCTATAGTGGCTGTAAAAATGCAACTCACTGCAGGGGTACAGCCATAAAGCCAAGCCAAAATCTCAGGATTTCTCATTCTCTGATGTCTTACTTGCCTTTCCTGTCACCCCATACTACTATGCTGAGAAGACATGTACTCACAGTGAGTAAAAAGCTGTACCTGACGTAGGACTCCTAAGAATTGGTCTCAGCAGCCAGCACACAGGGCTCCTGACTAGATGATTGTCTTGTGACAGGTCACACACTGCCTGTGCTTCACACACAGATGTTA